>PVKP010011360.1:0-61560 GCA_004027715.1 Plecturocebus donacophilus
GTCCATTCTCTTTAGCATTTCGTCAAACCTTTTTTCAAAGTTATTAGTTTCTTTGCATTGGTTTAGAACATATTCTTTTAGCTCACAGAAGTTTCTTATTATCCACCTTCTGAAGCCTAATTCTGATGATTCTTCACACTTGTTTTCCATCAGGCCTTGTTCCATTACTGATGAGGAACTAGCATCCTCTGTAGGAGAGACTTTCTGATTTTGAGTGTTCTCAGTTTTTTTACGGTGGCTTCTTGGCATCTTTATGGTTTTATCCATCTGTCATCTTTGTAATTACCAACTTTCAAGTTAAGTTTCTGAGTGGACGTCCAGCTTGTTAATTCCCAGCTCCAGAATCTATGTAATTTTCACTGCAGTGACCCACAACGCTGACCAAAACAGCAGCGTTGAAATTCGTGGTGCTTTTCTGCCCAGGGGTCTCCGGTCTGCTTCAGTTCCTTTTTCAATCAGCTGGATGGACTGCTCTGACTTCCCAGAGCTCCAAACATCATCCAAAAGGAGACTCAGTCCCATTTACTCCACACCAAGAGCTGCCGAGCCGAGGCGCTGGCAAAAAAGCCACGCCAGCCGAAAAGGTCGCGCTGGTGACCCGTGGGGCTCCTCCGCTGGGAATGTCCTGGTCCGTGGGCAGCAAAAATTTATCGGTAAGTGTGGCGTCCGCTGGCTCTCTGCGCTTTTACTGGGAGCTGCAGTCCTGAGCTGCTACTGATTGGCCATCTTGGATCTCTCTCCTACAGTGATATTCTTTAAAAAAAAACTATATATGTATAAACAAACTGTATTTTGGTGTGCAGTTCCATGAATTTTATGTTTATAGATTCATGTAACCACAGTCAGGACACAGAACAACTACTTCATCCTCCCCCAAAATTCCCTCATGCTGACGTTTTTGTAGTCAAACACCTCCCCACTCATGAATCCTGCACACCACAGATCTGTTCTTCACCCCTAAAGCTAGGACTTGTTCAGTGTCATATACATGTAGGAGTTCTGGACTTGTATAGAACATAACCTTTTGAGACCTCTTCTTTCACTCAACATATTTTTGACATTCATCCATGTTGTCATGTGAACCAGTAGTTTTCCTTTTTTTTGAAACAGAGTCTCGCTTTGCTGCCCAGGCTGGAGTGCAGTGGCTGGATCTTGGCTTACTGTAACCTCTGTCTCTTGGGCTCAAGCAATTGCCTTACCTCAGCCTCCTGAGTAGCTGGGATTACAGGTGCCTGCCACCATGCCCAGCTAATCTACATGAGTTTCACCACGTAGACCAGGCTGGTCTTGAACTCCTGACCTCAGGTGATCTGCCTGCCTCGGCCTCCAAAACTGTTGAGATTACAAGCATGAGCCACTGAACCTGGCCTTTTTTTTTTTTTCTAAGTAGCATCTCATTATTTGGATGTATGACAGTTTATAAATGCACTTACCTATTGTTTCCAGTTTTTGCTGATTATGAATGAAATGGATTATAAACATCTGGGTAGAGTTTTGGAGGTAAATACCTACCAGTGGGATTACTGACTCATATGGTAAACATATGTTTAACTTTATAATAAACTGCCAAACTGTCTTCCAGAATGGTTGTGCCATTTTGCGTTCCTACCAGCAATAGAAGAGAGTTCTGGTTGTTTCCCATTCTTACCTATACTTGCTACTATCAGCTTTTACTCCCTTCTCCCTAGCCATTCTCATAGGTATGTGGTGGTATTTCATTGTGATTTAATTTGCATTTCCCTAGTAGTTAATAATGCTGAACATCTTTTCATGAACTTGTCATCTGTATATCTTTTTAAATAAGGTGCCTGCTCAAAATTTTGTTCAAATTTATTTGGTTTACTTTCTGAATGAAGTGTGTATGCGTGGCAGTGGGGGCGGGGGGCAGTTTGAGACAAGGTCTTGCTCTGTCACCAAGGCTGCAGTGCAGTGGTACAATCATAACTCACTGCAGCCTCTACCTCCTGGGCTCAAGTGACCCTCCCGCCTCAGCCTCCTTTACAGTTGGGACCACAGCTGCCTGCGATCACACCTGGCTACTCTGTAAGTTTTTTGTAGAGACAGGATCTCACTTTATTGCCCAGGCTGGTCTTGAACTCCTGGTATAAAAGATCTGCTCTCCTCAGCCTCTCAAAATGTTGGAATTACAGGCATGAGCCACTGTAACTGGGCTGTGATTGTATTCTGTACTATATATATTCTGGATACAAGTCCTTTGTCAGATATACCATTGGCAAATATTTTCTAGTTTATAGTTTGTTTTTTCATTCTATTAACAGTATCTTTCAAAGAGCAAAAAGTTTCTATTTTAGTGAAATCTATTTTTTCCTTTTATGGATTATGCTTATGGTGTCATATCTAAGAATTCTGCGAAAGCAAAGTTACAAAGATTTTCTCCTATGTTTTCTTTTTTGTGTGTTTCTGTGTGTGTATTTTTTTTTTTTTTTTGAGATGGAGTCTCGCTCTGTCGCCCAGACTGTAGTGCAGTGGCACGACCTCTGTTCACTGCAACCTTGCCTCCCAGGTTCAACGGATTCTCCTGTCTTAGCCTCCTGAGTAGCTGCGACTACAGGCACAAGCCAGCATGCCTGGCTACTTTTTGTATATTTTAGTAGAGACAGGGTTTCGCCATGTTGGCCAGGCTGGTCTTGAACTCCTGACCTCAGGTGATCTGCCCACCTCAGTCTCCCAAAGTGCTGGGATTACAGGCATAGGCCACAGCACCTGGATTCTCTTATAAGTTTTATAATTTTACACTTTATATTTAGATCTATGAATGCTTTTGAGGCAATTTTTATATAAGGTGTAAGGTTTAGGTCAAGCTTCATCATTATTATTTTGCACGTGGATGTCCAATTGTTGAAACACTGTTGAACAAACGTTCTTTCTCTTGTGTCCCTTTGTCAAAAATCAGTCAACTATACATGTGAGGGTCTATTTCTGAAGCCTCTATGTCAGTATTTCTTAACTCCAGATTTTGCCCTCCAGGGGCCATTTGGAAGGTCTGGAAGTCAGTTTTGGTTGTCACAACATGGAAAGAGGGTGATACTGTTATCAAGTGAATAGAGGCCAGGGATGCCGCTAAACATACTACAAACAGGACAGCCCATTGACAAAAAAACAATCTAACCCAAAATGTCAATAGTGCAAAGACTAAGAGGTCTAGCTATCATCTGTTGTATTGTTATTGTCTATCTGGTCACTAATACCATACTATTTTGATTACTGTAGCTTTATAGTAAATCTTAAAACCAGGTAGTATGATTCCTCTAAATTTTCTGTGATTTGTTTCAAAAGTGTTTTGTCTATTCTAGTTCTTTGGCCTTTCCATATGCTTTTTTTGAAAAAAAAGAAAAATCCTGCTTGGATTTTGATGAGAATTATGTTGAATTTATACATCACTGTGAAGAGGATTGACATCTTAAGCATGTTGAGTCTTACAATCACTAAATTCAGCATGTCTATCTATTTATTTAGGTCTTATTTAACTTCTTTCATTAGCTTTTTGTAGTTTGCAGCATGCAGATCCTGTACATCCTTTGTTAGAATTACACTTAGGTATTCATTGTGGGGGAGGGAACTATTTTTTTTAAATTTAAGTTTCTAATTGTTGGTTGCTGCTATATAGAAATATGATTAACTCTTATATATGAACCTTGCATCCTGCAACCTGGCAAAACTCACTAAATCTAGGCACTTTCTGTAGATGCCTTGGGATTTTTTCTTTTTTTTTTTTTTTGAGACAGATTCTCTCTCTGTCACCTAAGCTGGGGTGCAATGTTGTGATCTCTGCTCACAGCAACCTCTGCCTCCCAGGTTCAAGCGATTCTCCTTTCTCAGCCTCCCGAGTAGCTGGGACTACAGGCACATGCCCCCACACCTGGCTAATTTTTGTATTTTTAGTGGAGACAGGGTTTTACCATATTGGTCAGGCTGGTCTGGAACTCCTGACCTCAGATGATCCACCCGCCTTGGATGGATCTCCCAAAGTGCTGGGATTACAGGCATGAACCACCATGCCCAGCTTGCCTTGGGATTTTCTACATAGATAATCATGTTGCTGTGAATAGGGATAGTTTTATTTCTTTCTTTCCAGTCTTTATGCTTTTTTTTTTTTTTTTTTGCCTCATTGTGCTGGCTAGAACTACAAATGCAACATTGGATAGGAGTGAGGAGGTGGACATTGCCTTGTTCCCAGTCTTAGGGGGAAAGAATTTAGTCTTTCCCATTAAAATCATGTTAGCTTCATGGTTTTTTTGTAGATGTTTTGTAGATATTAATGAAGTTCCTTTCTGATTCCTACTTTGATGAGAAATTTTATTATAAATGGCTATTGCATTTCAATGGATATTGAATACTTTTTAGTATCAGTTGATATAATAATGTGATTTATCTTTAGTCTCTTAATATGATAGATAACATTAATTGATCTTCAAATATTAAAGTAGGCTTATAGTCTCCTAAGTAAGCCCCACTTGGTGATACTGTGTTATTATTATTTTTTGTATTGCTGGATTTTATTTACTAATAATTTGTTAAGGATTTTTGCATCTATGTTAATGAGGGAGAGTGAACTTGGGTTTTTCTTCCATCTTTTATTGTCTTTGTTTAATTTAGTATGGGGGTAATACTAGCCTCATAAAATAAGTAGAGAAGTGATCTTTTTGTATCTTGTCGAAGAGATTGTGTAGAACTGATGTTATTTCCTCTTTAAATGTTAGATAGAAGTTGCCAGTGAAACGGAGTTTACCTTTTCAGAGGTTTGAAATAATTATTTCACATTTATTTGATAAGTATAGAGGCTGGGCATGATGGCTCATTCCTGTAACCCTAGCTCTTTGGGAGGCCCAGGTGGGTGGATCACTTGAGGTCAGTAGTTCAAGACTAAAAAAAATACAAAAATTAACCAGGCATGGTCGTGGGCACCCATAGTCCCAGCTACTTGGGAGGCTGAGGGAGAAAAACTGCTTGACTTTGGGAGGCAGAGGTTGAGGTGAGCCGAGATCATACCACTGCACTCCAACCTGGGCAGCAGAGTGAGACTCCATCTCAAACAAACAAACAAAAATGTTTAGAACTATTATGGTTATTTGTTTCTTCTTGGGTAGATTTTAGTTGTTTGTAGATTTGTTCTATTTCTTCTAAGCTATCAAATGTGTGTGCATACAGTTGTTCATAGTATTCTCTTATTCTTCTTTTAATGTTGATGTGGTCCTTAGTTATAGCCCCTCTTTCATTCCTGATGTCGGTGACTTATATCTTTTCCTTTTTTTCTTTGTTAGTCTGGCTAAAGATTTATCAATTTTATTAATATTTTTAAACAATCAGTTTTTGGTTTCATTTTTTCTCCATGGCTTTTCTGATCTTTATCTTTCTTCTTTCAAAATACCATTTATATCTAGAGAAAATATTCTGAATTTATTATGTTCTCCTTTTTTGTGGTCTTAAGGTAAAAGGTTAGATTGCTGATTTGAGATCTTTCTTTACTAAATTTCTTATTTTTTGACAGACTACTCTGCTACCCAGGCTGGAGTGCAGTGGCGTGATCATGGCTTACTGCAACCTCAATCTTCTGAGTCCAAGCACTCCTCCTACATCAGCTTCCTGGGTAGCTGGGACCACAGGTGCACATCACCATGCTCAGCTATTTTTTTTTTTTTTTTTTGAGATGGAGTCTCACTGTGCTGCCCAGGCTGAAGTGCAGTGGCATGATCTTGGCTCACTGCAACCTCTGCCTCCAGGCTTCAAGTGATTGTCTTGACTCAGCCTCCCAAGTAGCTGGGAATACAGGCACCTGCCACCACGCCCAGCTAATTTTTGTATTTTTAGTAGAAATGAGGTTTCGTCATGTTGGCCAGGCTGGTCTCAAACTCCTGACCTCAAGTGATCTGCACACCTCAGTCTCCCAAAGTGCTGGGATTACAGGTGTGAGCCACCAAGACTGGCTAATTTTTAAATTTTTTGTAGAGATGAAGTCTCACTATGTTGCCCAGGCTGATCTTGAACTTCTGACCTCAGTGGTCATCCTGCCTTGGCCTCCCAAAGTGCTGGGGTTACAGGTGTGAGTCACCATGCCTGGCCTCCACAAATTTCTGATGGCAATTTCAGGGAAAAAAGGACTTAAATCGGGTGATTGCTGTTAAACCTTAATAAGGTTTAAAATACAAAAAAAAAAACTTAATGAGGTTTAATATTTATAAAGATAAGGATGTACATATTATCTAGACAAAATACCATTTATATCTAGAGAAAATATTATTTCCAAAAAATTATTGGGACTTAAGAGAATTTCATTACTTTAGGTATCAAACACTCAGACCTTTATTCCCATTCCCCTCCTCCCACCCAACCCTGCCAAAACGAAAAAAAAGTGGAAGAAAGGAAGAAAGGGAGAAAGAAAGGAAAAATGTAGGACATTTTTCTAGGTATTAGCATCACAGCCAGTTCTACTGGAAGGCTTAACAGGAAGAAGCAACTCTGGAGCCAAGCAGAACTTGGTCTGAATTCTGGCTGAGCTGCTTCAGCTGTGTGGCCATGATCAAATTATTTAGTCTGTATCCTTCAATCAGGTCATCTATAAAATGGGATAATAATCTTCATAATAAAGGCTTGGCCTCGTGACTCACGATTATAATCCCAGCACTTTGGGAGGCCAAGTCAGGTGGATCTCTTGAGGTCAGGAGTTTGAGACCAGCCTGGCCAACAGGGCGAAACCCTGTCTCTACTAAAACTACAAAAATCAGCCAGGCGTGGTGGAACACGCCTGTAGTCCCAAATACTCAGGATGCTGAGGCGGAGAATCACTTGAACCCAGGAGGCAGAGATTGCAATGTGCTGAGATTGTGCCACCGCACTTCAGCCTGGGTGACAGAGTGATACTCCATCTCAAAAAACAAAAATCATAATAAAAATATCCAAGGTTTTCTTATTTGTAAAGTGGATCATCTGTATTCACTTTGCAGAGCTACTGTGAAAATTAAATGGGATGATTCATGTGAAGCACCATATTGCATAGCTCATGGTGGACGCTTAGTCTGTTTGGGCTTCTATAACAAAAATGCCACAGACAGGTGGCTTATACACAACAGAAATTTATTTCTCACAATTCTGGAGGCTGTGAAGTCTGAGATTAAACCATGGGCAGAAGAGGTGAGTCTAATGGAGTGTGGAGTGTTGAGAGCCACCAGGAGCTGCCTCATGCTGTGGACTGATGTTCCAACAGGAGTCAGGACAGTCAAAATGAGCATGAAAGGTAGCCAAAGACTAACTTTGGAGGAGATTTTATTCCTATGGGGCTCAGTGAAATGGAGATAGCTGGTCACCTTTCGTCAGACTGTGATTTGAGTTCCATATTGAGAAAATGGAGCAGTTCCCAGCTCTCTGCTGGAAGGAACAAGGGGTAGGAACAAGGCCCAGGTTGATGCTGTGTGTTGGGTTTGGTAATGGGAGATTTATGCCATTTGTGTGATGTGTGATAAGATGCACGAGGTGAAAGCGGCTATTAACACTGGTTAACAAAAAAGTTGACCACCAGCACACACAGCCATTGTTTCCAGCAGCACTCTTCAGTGATGGGCTTTGTCTGGCTGGCTTCACAAAAGACAAATGCCATTACAGGAGACCAAATAACCTTATTTAGGCAGTTGTCAGATAATGGAGGCACTCCAGGTATTAACCTGACTGCATTAGTTGATTTGTTACTACTGTTCACCTTGTCCCGAGCATTAATGGAGACAAAGGCCTAGAATTACCAGGAACAGAAATAAGCTGTGGATTAGAGCCTACATGTTTTGAGGGAAAGAAAATTCTATCTTGGGTTTTCCTTTCCATTTTCATTTTGCTTAATTTTTCCTGAGTCAGTTTCACTCCCAAATATCATTATATTCTCTCCAAATTTCTAGCAATTGTAAATCCAAAAATGTTACTGATTCATTATTTCTTTTAACAGGATCAGCCTTTATCTTTAGGTTTTTAGAAAAGATTTTAGGGAAAATATACTAGCAATCTTTTATATTATCCTGCTTCTTGAGTATTCTTATATATTATGAACTTGCTTCACAAAAGTTATAATAGAACTTATATTTTGTTATTTGTATTGAAAAATATAAGAAATAGACATATTATATAGTTATTTAATATTATAAATTCTGTTTCTTTCTGACATATTGTTTCAGTTATAAATATATCATTTCTATTATAAACGATTTTAGTTATAGATATGTAGCTTCAGTTATAAGTATATAACTTCAGTTATAAACACAATTTATTTCAATTATAAATAAAAATGAATTTCAGGGCCATGTAAATCAGTTATACAAAATTGTCATTGGAAAATACCGAGATAATGATAGTCTAGAGTTACTATGTTTCTCTCCTCACCAGACTTTTTAGAGGTATGACTAATTTTTTTGTTTGTCTGTTTTTTGAGACAGAGTCTCACTCTGTCACCAGGCGCCAGGCTGGAGTGCAGTAGCACGACCTCAGCTCACTGCAACCTCCGCCTCCTGGGTTCAAGCAATTCTCTTGCCTCAGCCTCCCGAGTAGCTGGGACTACAGGCACACAATACCACGCCCAGCTAATTTTTTTGTATTTTTAGTAGAGACAGGGTTTCACCATGTTGGCCAGGATGGTCTTGAACTCCTGACCTCAGGTGATCCGCCCGCCTCGGCCTCCCAAAGTGCTGGGATTACAGGCATGAGCCACCGCGACCGGCCCGACTAGTTTTTAGAATTAAAAAAAACTTAAGTGCATTATTAGTTGTTGATCACTATCTGTGATGGTGTTTCATTTTTTTTCTAGATTCTACAATTTTACACAGAATCTTCACATTCCTCAGGGATTTGAGAATTAAGTTTAATTGTAGAAATTCTAGATAAGCTATGATTACTCTTTGAATAATCTCAATTTATGAAAAGCACTACTTCAAAAATACTTAATATTGTGGAATAGTTTATTATTGTGTATAAGACTTGAAATCTTATCCTAAACCAAGCAGACATTCAAGAGACAGAGCTATAATTCTGACATGGCAGGATGTCAGAGAGATGCAAAACAGAATGTCAAATGTGATAACATTTTAAAAAATAATAGCAAAAACAACAAATATATGTGTGTGTGTTTATATATAAAAAGATGCTTTTATGATACACAAAAAGGTCTATAAAGATGTTTAATGATGGTTATCTCTTAAGGATAAGATTCAAGGGGGATTTTACTCTATTTCTATACTGCTTACATTGTTTGCAGAATATAGAATGACAATAAATTTGGAATTAAAATAAAAGCTTACCCATCATGTGACACATTCCCCTCCTAGTAACTTCCACTCTTCCAGTTTAACATAATTTCCTAATAACCTAATGGAGAACAAAGAAAACTCTTTGTGGATAAATTTTAACTAATACATTTCATAAATAGTGCTTCTAATTTTTATGTGAATGGAAACAGCTCTTTATATTGGAAAAAGTGGCCCAGTCTTTTTTGGAAAACATGTAATGCCTCTGTTCTTCCTAACTGCCCTGTTGCCCTTCTTTTCCTCCCTTTCTGTCTCAGCAACAGTGGAATATTGCTGCTTATTGCTGATCAATTGTTGGGACACAGCTCTGTACCCCAAATGCGCTCTCAGTAAATAATTTTAAAAAGCTCTAAAATCTGAGTCATGCTGCATTTCCTTAGAAATAATACGCAAACTCCCTCTAGTCTTTCATATATAAAAAAATATATAGTGGTTATAGATTCAGTAACTCAATGAGAACCTCCCACCTGATCATTACCGGGACATCACAAAGGACAGAGGATAGAAAGAAAAGAGAAGTAAGGGAGAATTCTATTCAAATGGACAAACCTGAAATTTGGCTTCCAGTGGACAAAGTCAGAGTCTTAAGCTGACATTTCAAAAAAAGAGAGAACAAAAACACCCACTTAGGTATTCCATTAACTAGAAAACAAATACTTACATTTCCAGTGGAGAGGGCTCCCTTCTTGTTATATATCTTATCCTATTCCCATCTTTAATCAGTAGGTAAAATGGGAAAATGAGAAATGAAGACATATAGTTTTTGTTACTTAGAAAGCATCCTGATTATTTCCAATGACTACGTCAGAGCACTTACAAAAGGTAGGTCAGTTATCCTGCCTTCTCAGTCAACCTAATTTTGCAGTTGATTAGAAATCATTAAACTAGAAATAAATATAAGCTAGATGATCACTATCACTTTATTGAATGAAAGTAAAGTACACAATTAAACTAGAAAACTATCTAAAATTTTGCATTTTTTTGGTAGCTTAATTCTTTTTTGTTTGTTTGTTGCTTAATTCTTCTGTGCAATTCAATACTGATGGCATATAATATGATAGCTGATGCTTGTATATTTCTACTTTGGCATAATGACTTTGCTTGAAAAAAACTTGAAACTAACACTCTAAGAATTTGTTTTGATAGATGGTGAGAAATTCTCACTGCTTTATGCCATTAATCAAGAGAAGTTGAAGATTCGTCAATAAATCATAATCTATAATATAGTTAAGCATAATCATGTTTCAAACGTACATGGAGGAAACTAATGGAAACAACTCACATCTTTGTTCTTCAGATTATTTTACTTGAAATACTTTATAAATAGAATCCAGCTTGTGGAATCACTTAGTCATGAGTCTATTGATTTTAACAAACTAATTTATTAGGTTAATTCTGGTCACTTAAAAAATAGCAATCTTTTCTGAAAATGATTATTAAAATATATAGGAAAGGTCTTTACTATAACTAAAAGTGCCCAAATATAATATGTACCATGCTATAATAGTAATTATTTACAATATATTTTTGGAAAAAATGACAATATTCAGATTAAATGCAGGAAAGAAAACATCACATTTTAGCACTTAATATTTTCACTGATTCTTCATGCTCTGCAATTAGAAGATAATTTCACTTGTTTAGTTTTCTATCTATTCCAGGAGATTTGTGTTGAAATTTTTTTTCGCCATTAGAAACTGTGATTCTCTATGGGACCTTTTCAGTTTTGCACGCCGATTTTGGAACCAAATCTAAAATTAAGGAAAAATAAAATAGGTCTCAGAAAGATTATTTTATTATTTTTAACATTTCAAACATCGTGAGTAACAACTAAATCTGAAAATTACCTGGATTCTGTCTTCCTCTAGATTCAATTTTCGAGCTAAGTCTTCTCTAATATCAATGCCAGGATAGCAGTTTACTCTAAAGACATTTTCTAACACTTCAATCTAAGAATAAGAAAATAAATCTTTAAAATGTTGATATTCAGTATGTTACCAAAAATAAGCTTTAATTTCTAGAGCAAAATGACTGCATTTAAATATTGGCAATTAATCTGGATGCCTTTTTAAAAATGATTACCTGGAAATTATTAAAATATGATAGTCTATTGTTTCATTAAAAAGGCTTCTAAACTGAGATATCGAAGTGAATGGCTTTTGCTCAACTTGGTGTCAATTAAAACCTTTGTATTATCATTATTGGGTGAAAAATTTTCCCACCTGGTTTTGAGTAAAAGCAGTTCTTGGTCTTCGGCCTCTATACCAACTCAACTCTCTTTTCAAATACAGTCTTTCTGAGGCTGAAAAGTAATTTTCGTATTTTGAAGCTCTTTCTTCTGGTATTGGGTGATCCACCATGCTAGGGAATGAAATCTCACTGGGAGGATTTGGGAGATGTAAACATAAGTTACCATCTTTCCCTAAAAACAGAAAAATAAACTCCATTTTAGATGATCAATCTTATGTTTCACAAAGCTCTATAAGTTAGTTTCAGGAACTCATCTTTCATTTCCTAGTGGAATTCTTCTGGGTTTCACAAGAGAATCAGCCCCCATCAACCAAAAACTGAAAACCAATAAAAAATGAAGATCCTGTCTTGGTAATCCTGCCTCTTTGGTCTCTAAATGTCGTTTATTTTTCAGTAAAAAGAGATTTCAAATATCTGATGTGTCAAACACAGAGATCTTCTGAAGTAAAGGCAGGTTCTTGGCATTTCCTGTGATTGAACTTTATATCCACTTTGCTCGATCCAAAACTGATATATTCTTTTCATTTCCCATAGGACTCAGCTGGAGGCTTTAAAAGTTCTAGACTCTGGCTGGGCTCACCTGTAATCCCAACACTCTAGAGCCCAAGGCAGGCAGATCACCTGAGGTCAGGAGTTTGAGACTAGCCTGTACAACATGGTAAAACCCCATCTCTACTAAAAATAGAAAAATTAGCCAGGCGTGGTTATGCATGCTTATAATCCAAGCTACTCAGGAGGCTGAGGCAGGAGAATTGTTTGAACCTGGAAGGTGGAGGTCGCAGTGAGCCGGGATTGTGCCATTGCACTCCAGCCTGGGCAACAAGAGCAAAATTGTCTCAGAAAAAAAATAGAATAGAATAAAATAAAAAGTCCTAGACTCTATGTAGTGTGAGATGAAGGGCAAAAAATAAACACTGTAAATGAAATAACAAATAATTGAAACAAATAATAAGTTGTGGCATACCTGAGGAGCTGCAGGTGTCTGCCCAGGGCCTGTGGGGTTTCATTAATGGAGCACAGTCTTTCTTCTGGTCCATTCCTAAGATTCTCTCAATTGAAAAGGAGCAAGTTGAGGGTTTGCTTTCCCGGAGCTGAGCGCCTTCCTGAAGGCTGGGAGACATCCTCTCGTGGTCTGCGCAGAGCAACAGCTCTGGCCTCTGCTGGCTCTGCCCCACGTGTATAAGGCTGGGATCTTCCTGCAATTCACCTTATAGCTACGCTGACAAGGGGGCTGGATTTAGAACGTCACTAATTAAAATCCTGTCTTAGAAAGTTTTAGCATGTCAATGAACACTTGCCCAGCCAGAAGCTTAAGGAGTTAATTGTTTATTTGTTTGCAAGTAATTAGCAACTAATGGCTACACCAGGGGGGCCACCTACTGGGACAAAAAGTGTTATCTCTCCTAAGCAGAACACAGACTTAACTTTCTCGAAAGAAGTGATGCACAAATGTGGCATTCCTCTTTTATTTGAAGTCATTAATGTATAAAATCATGCTTTTTATTCTGAAGTTTATACTTTCACGGGCTCCAGTTACCTAAACATACAGGCAAGATACAAGAGCAGTCGAGTAATAAATAATCTAATTTAAGTGAATTTTCTTCCAAGGAAATTGGAAAAAATAATAATCTCTTAATGCTATTACGGTAATTCTGATGAAAATGCCTGTTTTTCATATGCATATGTAATAGGGAATGTTGTCGATGAAAACACAATAGTATTTGGAGGGCAGCATAGTGGAAAAGGTTGGCAATGATATTAACACAGAGTGTAATTGTCTTCCAAGTGCCTGGATTAATTCATAGGAACAGTTGCACCAAGTATTTTAAATAATTAATGGGCTAATTCTTTTCCTTCCTCTTTTCTTTTAAATGAGAGAGATACAAGTTTATAGGAAGGTTCATATGTAATCACCTCCAAGCAATTTAGAAGCATGATTACTTAAAGAGAATAATTTCTCTTTAATGGTTATTTTAAAGAAAAGAACATAGTTTACTTTTAAAGAAAAGTTTCCCACTGTTGATCTTTTGAGGGATGGGCAAAGGAAAGAGTATTTCAAGATGATAAGGCTTGTGAAATTAACCAAGGACAGAATGTTTTAATTTCATAATCCCAAGAAAAGTACAACTGGTGATTGGGAAGATTTTGAACTGGCCGTTTCCAACAAAAGGTGTACTTGTAGTTCTTGTACTCTGCTCCTCCTCTTCTTCCAGTACCTTCCTGAAGATAGCTTTATTCATTATTTAAACAACTGCTGGACTTTCCTTCAGGGAAGAGGAAAAACAGTCTCCACTCATAGCAGAAACAGCCTCTATAGGATGGCGCTCATCTTCATCAGCTTTTATCCTATCATGATCTCACAAATATTGAGCTAAATTCTTCCTCATGAAAGCTCTCAGGTAAATAAAGGATCTCAGATGCAAAACATCAACAGGCACACGGATTTATAAATACACGTGTAAAACCATTCTGTGGATGAATAAAGCAGTGAACATTTACACCTCATGGAGATTTTGTATATAGTGCTGAGATGTAGATTGTGCAAAGGTGGGGGGCATCTTAATCTGCGATGACTAGGAGGAAGTGAGAGAATACAGGACCTTCCCAGCTTTCTTTCTTTGAGACATTCATTATTTTCTTCCACAATTGGTTAAGCCCCTACTCAGAACCAGACAAAAAACAAAAACAAAATACCTTCCTTGCCTTCACAGGGCTCACAGTGGTGCAGAGTGGGGGACAGGAAACAAATAAAAATTATAGGTAAATTATCTAGTACGTTAGCCAGGATAAGAATGGGAAAAGGAAACAGGTGAGCCAGGTAAGATGAATCAGTGCAGGAGGTGGAAGAGTAGATGTCAGTGTAGGTCTCACTGGGCCCCTAAGCCCCGCAGATGAGTGCCTCAGAGGCACAAGGCAGAAGGATGCCACAGCACATGCCGGAGCAATTCCAGTTCTCAACTTCTTCTTTATTAACAAAGCTGTTCCAGTATTTTTATTCAGCTTAAATTTATTTTCTTTGGATTTACATAACATCATTTTATATATGGATGAGTAGATGAAAATTAAAGGCAGGAAAAATTATCTAAGAATGTGAGAGAAGGCTTTTCTCATATACTCACCAACAGATTTGTTTGTTTGTTTGTTTGAGACGGAATCTCACTCTGTTGCCCAGGCTGGAGTGTAGTAGCGTGATGTCTGCTCACTGCAACCTCCACCTTCTGGGTTCAAGCAATTCTCCTGCCTCAGCCTCCCCAGTAGCTGGGATTACAGGTGCGCACCACCATGCCTGGCTAATTTTTGTATGTTTAGTAGTGACATGGGTTTCACCATATTGGCCAGGCTAGTCTTGGACTCCTGACCTCAAGTGGTCCTTCTGCCTCAGCCTCCCAAAGTGCTGGGATTACAGGTGCCCAGCCCCATCTTGTGCTTTTGACTTCACTGTGAGATCATCCCCGGGACAGCTGCTGCCCTTCAGCCTGAGCCCCAGAATGAACACACATGGATCAGATCTTAACTCATCCTGTATCCTGCAGTCAAGTCAGCAAGCCCAGCCAATCTCGGCCAAATGCCAACTGATCTGCAGTTTTGTGAGAAAAATATTAATTGTTTAAGCCACTGAAGTTTTTTCTTTTCTTTTTATTTTTTAATTTTTAATTTTATTTTTTAGAGATAGGGTCTCACTATGTTGTCTAGGCTGGTCTTGAACTCTGGGGGTCAAGCAATCTTCCTGCCTCAGCTTCCTGAGTAGCTGTGACTACAGATGCCAGCCATGACACTGGCTCCACTGAGGTTTTTGAGGTTATTTTATATATAGCATTTTGGAGGAAATAGCTCTTTGATTCAGGGGTTAAAGAACATGTCTTGTTGATGGATTGGATAGGGAGGTGAGGGAAAAGAAGGCATTAAAGATGACTATTTTTTTTGGCTTGAGCAAATACAATACTATTTACTGGGATGTGAAAGCCTGGGCTAGGGAAGGAAATGTTTGGGGAGAAATGAACAGCTCCAGTTTGGATAACAAGTTGCTTTAAGCTCAATGCTACAGTGCTAAGTTTATGCATCACCCACAAAGAGATGGTTTTAGAAGCCATAGGTTTGCATAAGATCATCCAGTGGCTGGGCACAGTGGCTCATGCTTGTAATACCAGACCTTTGGGACGCTGAGATAGGAGGATCCCTTGAGCCCAGAAGGTGGAGGCTACAGTGAACTGTGTTCATGCCACTGCACTTCAGCCTGGATGAATGAATGAGACCCTGTCTCAAAAAATAAAAAAATTACTCAGGGAAAGATGCTAGGTACAAGAAGGGTCTCAGGACTGAGTCTAAGGTGCTCCAACATTTGTAGATTGGGACAGAAGTGGTACTGGAAAAGGAGCAGCTAGTAAGGCAGGAGAAAAATCTGGAGATACAAGAACATAGTCAACAGAGGGAACAGGGTCAAGGAAAAGAATGGTTACAATAGCATCGCTAGTGGTCCCTGCTTCCACCCTGGACCCCCCGTGGCTTTCTATGAACACAGCAGCCAGAGAGATCATTTAAAAATGTAAGTCAGTTCATGTCACAACTCTGCTCAAAAAATGGCTCCTGGCCGGGCATGGTGGCTCATGCCTATAATCCCAGCATTTTGGGTGGCCAAGGGCAGAGGATCGCTTGGGGCCAGGAGTTCAAGATCAGCCTGGGAAACACAGTGAGACCCCACCTCTACAAAACAATTAAAAAATTAGCCAGGCATAGTTGCCTGCACCCATAGTCCCAGCTATTTAAGAGGCTGAGGTGGAAGGATTGTTTGAGCCCATGAGGTCAAGGCAGCTGTGAATTATACCACTGCACTCCAGCCTAGGCAACAGGGCAAGACCCTGTCTCAAAAAACAAACAAACAAACAAAAAAACAACTCTCCATCTCAAAAAAAGTCAACGTCTTTACAATGGCCTGCAGGACCCTAGATGACCTGCCAGCCTTCCTTATCTGCTTGATCTCACCTCCTATTTCTCCCTCCCATGTTCGCACTGTTCTAGCCACACTGGACTCTGCCTCCTCTTCCTGAAAATATCTGGCACAACCCTCCCTCAAGGCATTTACACTGGCTGTTGTCATCTGTAATGTTTCTCCCCTATGATTTCCCACAGCTTCCCCCTTTATGTGCTTCAAGTATTTGCTCAAATATCATCTTCTCAATGAGGCCTACATTTCTCCCCTTTTAATTTGCAATCTCTCTTCCAGCACTCTTGACGTCCCTTGCCCTGCTCCCATTTCTATTCCACAGCATTTAACCACCTTTGGCCATATTACAAAATATAGGTTTAATATGTTTATTGTCTGTTTCCTCTCTATAGGATTTTTTTGTGTGTTCTGTTCACTCCCTAGCATTCAAAACAGCGCTTGGGCTAGGAGTGGTGGCTTTCGCCTGTAATCCCAGCACTTTGGGAGACCAAGGTGGGTGGGTCACTAGAGGTCAGGAGTTCAAGACCAGCCTGGCCAATATGATGAAACCCCATCTCTACTAAAAATAGAAAAATTAGCTGGGTGTGGTGGCACGCACCTATAATCCCACCTACTGGGGAACCTGAGGCAGGAGAATAGCTTGAATCCAGGAGGCTGAGGTTGCAGTGAGCTGAGATCATGCCGTTGCACTCCAGCCTGGGTGATGGAGCAAAACACTATCTCAAAAAAACAGAAACAAAACAAAACAGTGCTTGTTTATATTAGGTGAAATAATAAATGATGGTCACCTGTGTCAATGCCACTGAGAGGTTGAGTAACATGAAGACAGAAATGTATCTGCTAGGTTTGTTAACAAAGAGGTTATTGGAAGCTTTGGCAAGCTTAGAAAGTAGAGAAAAAGCCAAACTTGAAAGTAAACTGAAGAGTGAATGGGACATTTTCGGTTGAGCTATATGCTGGATCGTATTCCTTGCAATACCCTTCTATTATGAAACAGTTAGATGATAGATAAAACATATCTTTAAATGCATTGCTGAGATCCCAAAAAGTTTAAGAGAAAGTTTGTTTGTTCATCAAACAAAACAAAAACCAAAACCAGTAACCAAGCACTGAAATCAGAACTGGGAGCAGTGATCACTAACCAAATGGTAAACATGGAGTCACCTCCAAGGGCAAATATCTTTAGCATCAAAAACCAAGGTATTATCTGGGTGTGGTGGCTCATGCCTGTAATCCCAGCACTTTTGGGAGGCTGAGGCAGGCAGATTACCTGATGTCAGGAGTTCAAGACCAGCCTGACCAACATGGAGAAACCCTGCCTCTACTGAAAATACAAAATTAGCTGGGTATGGTGGTGCATGCCTGTAATCCCAGCTACTTGGGAGGCTGAGGCAGGAGAATCACTTGAACCCAGGAGGCAGAGGTTGCAGTGAGCTGAGATGGCGCCATTGCACTCCAGCCTGGGCAACAAGAGCAAAATTCCATCTCAGAAAAAAAAAAAAAAAAAAAAAACCAAGATACTAATCCTCAGACTAATAGTAGGTGGGAGAGCTGAAGACTCCTCTTGATTCCTAGAAAAAGCAAACCAAACCCTCTCTGGAGGAAAGCATTCCTAATTTGGGTTCACAAGATTTCCACAGATTAAGAGCAAGCAAATATAAGCTCATAATCAAAGATCATCAAGGAGGTGAGGCCAGTAACCCCACGAGGAAAAGCCAGCAGAAATAATGAGATTTATAGCCTGTTCCAGAAACTGCTAGTTGTCTGCCAATACCCATTCTATCCTTCCTCAGTGGCAATATAATTTTTTTTTTTCTTGAAATAGAGTCTCAGTCTGTCACCCAGGCTGGAGTGCCATGGCATGATCTTGGCTCACTGAAACCTGCAACTCCTGGGTTCAAGCAATTCTCTTGCCTCAACCTCCTGAGTAACTGGGATTACAGGTGGGTGCCACTATGCCCAGTTAATCTTTTGTATTTTTAGTAGAGATGGGGTTTCACCATGTTGGCCGAGCTGGTCTTGAACTCCTGACCTCAAATGATCCAACCCTCCTTGGCCTCCCAAAGTGCTAGGATTACAGGTATGAGCCACTGTACCGGCCACAACATAATTTTTAGGTAAAGGTTAACAATGACATTTCCCAGACTGCCTTGCATATAGGTGTGGTCTTGTGACTTCTTACCTTTGAGATGTGAGCAGAAGCAATATGTCTCATTTTCAGGACCAGCTATCAAAAGGTAGGGGTGACTCCCATTTTCTCTTTTCTATTGTCTGGACTGTGGACAAGATGGTAGGAGCTGATGAAATGTTGAGAATAGCAGTGTAATAACAGAGAGGACTTGGAGCCCTGTGGATTATAGATTGGACTTTCCATATCAATACTGGACTACCTACTTGGACAAAGAATAAATGTCTGTCTTGTTATTTGAGGTCTGTATGTTATAGCAGTCAAGTCTATACCGTAACTAATACAGATCTAGAAGAAATTCAGATATGGGAGTTAACAACAACAGAATATAAAATATCTAATAAAAGAAAGTTTAAAGAACTAAAGGTTAGAATCATCAATAGGGACAAGAAAAAGAAATTATCAGAAATGACTGGGAAAATTTTTAAAAGAACTAAATGGAATTCATAAAATAATTCATAAAATAAAAAATGCATATAATTATTGAAATATACTCTGGATAAGTTAAAGAGCATTTTGGGTTGTCATGAGAGTGCCCTTCCCCACACCCTGGCCAAAACTCCCTGTTATAAACATTTTAAATTATTGCCAATCTGACATATAAAATAATTTGTTTCACATTTAAATAAGATTGGGCATTTATTTCTTTACAGGTTTATTGGTCAATGTATATTTCCTCTTTTGTGAAATGACAGTGTATGCCCTCAGCCCATTTTTCTATCAAGGTGAATTTTTTGTTTGTTTCTTCATTGTCTTCAGAAGGTGGGGGTGATGGTAGGAACTAAATGGGAAGAAAATTAGGAAACTTTCTGGGGTGATGGTTATGTTCTATGTTTTGACATGATTTGGATTATACAGCTGTATGCATTTGCCAATACTCATTGATTGGTACTCTAAAATTTGTTCACTGTATGCAAAATTTTATCTATTCAAGTACTTAACTAGTCAATGTTATGTATGCTAAAGAATTTAAGGGGTAAGTATATTGATGTCTATAACTTTATTTATTTATTTATTTATTGAGATGGAATCTTGCTCTGTCTCCCAGGCTGTAGTACAGTGGTGCGATCTCGGCTCACTGCAGCCTCTGCCTCCTGTTTTCAAGTGATTCTCCTACCTCAACCTTCCCAGCAGCTTGGAGCATAGACCTGCACCACCATGCCTGGCTAATTTTTGTATTTTTTTTTAGTAGAGATGGGGTCTCGCCAAGTTGGCCAGACTGGTCTTGAACTCCTGACCTCAAGTGATCCACCCGCCTTGGCCTCCCAAAGTGCTGAGATTACAGGCGTGAACAATGGTGCCCAGCCTTGTTTTGCACATTTTAAATTAAGTTGCAGGCCAGGCATGGTGGTTCATGACTGTAATTCCAGCACTTTGGGAGGCCAAGGTGGGCTGATGACTTGAGGTCAGAAGTTCAAGACCAGCCTGGCCAATATGGTAAAACCTTGTCTCTACTAAAAATACAAAAATTAGCCAGGTGTGGTGGTGCATGCCTGTAATCCTAGCTACTTGGGAGGCTGAGTCACGAGAATAGCTTGAACTGGGGAGGCAAGGTTGCAGTGGGCCAGGATCGTGCCACTGCACTCCAGCCTGTGTGACAGAGTGAGTGAGACTGCATCTCAAAATAAATAAATAAATAAATAAAACATAAAACTGGATTGATGGATGGATAAATATGGGATGCTTTCATTATCTCTCTTATTCAACATTATTCTGTAATTCTATTAGAACTTCTAAACCAATTGAGTTTTCTGGGATGACGAAAATGTTCTTTATCTGAGCTATCTAATATGGTAGCCACTAGCTACATGTAGCTAATGAGCATTTGAAATGTTAGTGCAACTGAGGAACTGAATTTCAAATGTAATTAAGTTTAATTTAATTTAAACGTGGATGGACACACATGGCTAGTGGCTCCATACCAAATAGCACAGACAGAGAACACTTCCATAACTGCAAGAAGTCTTACTGCACAGTGCTGGTCTAGAACTACAGAACAATACTGAAAATAGTGATGATAGGCCAGGTGAGGTGCTAACACCTGTAGTCCCAACACTTTGGGACACCAAGGTAGGTTGGATCACCTGAGGTTAGACGTTTGAGACTAGCTTGGCCAACATGGTGAAACTGCATCTCTCCTAAAAACACAAAAAATTAGCCAGGCGTGGTGGCACACGCCTATAGTCCGATCTACTCGGGATGCTGAGGCAAGAGAATCGCTTGAACCCAGGAGGTGGAGGTTGCAGTGAGCCAAGATCATACCATTGCACTCCAGCCTGGGCAACAAGAAAAGAAAAGAAAATAGTGATGATAAAAACAAACACCTTTGTTTTGTTCTGACTTGAGAACAGTATTTCACCATTAAAATAATATCTACTGCTGGTTTCTAATAAATGCTATTTATTTAGCACAGTGTTATAATGAATACAAACACAAAATATCTAGAGCTTAATAGCTTCTCCAGCATTTTAGCATATTTGTGTTTAATCTTCTTACAAATCTTTTATTATTTTGTAGCTGAAAAAACAAACTGAGAGTACAGTTGTAATACCCAGAAGTCACTAACTACTAAGTGGCAGAGCCTTGACTTGTATTTTCTCTATCCAGATCCTTTTTTATTGACTTTACCAATTAATGGCCACTGTAACATCTTCACCAATAATCTCATAGTATAAATATTAAAGTATATTAATTAAGAAAAAAACTGTGGAAACTCTGCATATGATACTCAGTATCTTTCAACACTTACTTGGATATGAGAAAAAAGTCTGACATATTGACATTAAAGAGAAGAGATTTTAGGAATAAAACTGGACAGTCTACATTTCAAATATCTATACATACAAGATTAAGTAAAAATGGGGAGGTTTATATTTTGTCTTGTTTTATGAACATGTAAATCTACTTGTTTTGATAAAAATTTATTTTTAAATTGTGTATTTCAATTAATATCTAAATTATTAACATTAGGAAAAATGTACTAGATCTGAGGTGTTTTGGCAGAGATTTCTGTAAGCCAGCCATACAATTATTATGCTGTGAGTGTAATAAGAAATGGAATAAGCAAAGTTTCAGTGAACCTTGCCCCTTCCTTACTTTTGCATAGAAATTGCACTGATTTCAGACTTTAAGTATTTTTGATGTTAAAATGTGTTTTTAAAATATTTTATTTTTTACTGCAATACCTTCAGTGTTTCCTAGAACAATGCCCAAGTAGACATTCAATAAAATTTGTTAAATAAATGAATTCAATGGATAGATAGATGGGATTAGTCAAGATGTGACATTTGAAACCTGACATGTAACTTAAATACTGTACTACTATTGTTTATTATTTAAATTTCCTTGAACAGGGTTTAACTATTGGTTGCCATTGTTTTTTAATGTATAAGGTAATCCCAGTTTTCTGTGAACTACATGTGTTATCACTCCAGGGCGATCCACAAAATAGAAGACAATATGGCATTCTGTAACTAAAATGTAATAAAAATTGAAATAGGGTATTCATTTAAAAATCTGAGTTTAGGCTAGGTGCCATGGCTCATGCCTGTAATCCCAGCACTTTGAGAAGCCGAGGTGGGAGAATTACTTAAACCCAGGAGTTCATAACCTGCCTGGGGAACACAGTGGGACCTCGTCTCTTCAAAAATTGAAAATTAGCTGGGCGTGGTAGCACGCACCTGTGGTCCCAGCTACTCAGGAGGCTGAGGTGGGAGGATCAGTTAAGTGTGGGAAGTTGAGGCTACAGTGAGCTGTGATCATGCCAGTGCACTCCAGTCTGGGTGACAGTGAGAGGCCTTGTCTCAAAAAAACAAAAAAAGGCCAGGCTTGGTGGTTCATGCCTGTAATCCCAGCATTCTGGGAGGCTGAGGCGGGCAGATTACAAGGTGAAGAGATTAAGACCATCCTGGCCAATATGGTGAAACCCTGTCTCTACTAAAAATACAAAAATTAGCTGGGCGTGATGGCACGTGCCTGTAGTCTCAGCTACTCAGGAGTGTGAGGCAGGAGAATCGCTTGAATCCGGGAGGCGGAGGTTGCAGCAAGCCGAGATTGCGCCACTGCACTCCAGCCTGGTGACAGAGTGAGACTCCATCTCAAAGAAAACAAAACAAAACAATCTAAAAATCTCGACTCATGTTGAACAATTCATATTTGTGGCACTCTGTGGTTTCTATGGCCCTTGTCTGCCATTGTTACTAGAGACACACAGGATCTTTCCTAGTAATTACTAGGTTCAGGAGAGCAGGGTCTGTTTCATACAGTCTTCTATCTCTCCCTGCACCCAGCACAGTGCCTGTCACATAGGAAATGTTAAATAAGTTTATCGAGTAGGTTCACTTTATAATGATTAAAAAGCATTTTGGCCTTTGCTGTTCTCAAATCTCAAAAGAGTAAAGTATTATGTCTTTCATTTTCAAATCAGTTAAAGTTATTTACAGTATAATGTCTTGCACATATCAAGCCCTCAATTTAAAAAATTTGATATGAAGCCAACCAAAAGACAAATGCATTTTTACTTTTAAAAGATTCATTCTATGCTGATCCAAGTAATGAGAGAAAAAAACATAAATTAAAAAAATATTCATTCCATAACACAGTACGTGAATAAAATATGATAGTCTCCTTCACTTTTACCCCATTTTAGTTCCCCAGCTTACTGGCTATCACCACTAACAACGTAGTGTTTCTCCTGCCTGTCTTTTAAAATACTTTGACATAAATAGGAGGATGCACACATGTATATATTTTTATTGACATGGAGTCAAACATGTGTACTGTTCTGTAATGTGGTCCACTCTCCCATAGTGTGCACATGTGCGTGCGTGCGTGCACACACACACACACACACTACAAACATGTATAGCTCTGCCTCTCCTTTCAACAGCTGCTTGGAACTATAAGTGGATGAACCATAATTTATCAATCTACACCCCTGATAATGAGGAATATAGGCTGTCTCCAATTTTTTACTATACCATTTTGGCAATAAACATCTTTTACATACATGTTAGCACACAGGCAGGAGTATTTCCATGGAAAAATTTCTTTGAAGAGCATATTACTTTTTAGTGGATGCTGCCATATTTCCTTCTAAGAAATCTTTACCAATGAACACTCTCATCCAGTCGAGCCCTAGTTCTTAATGTCCTCCCTGGATTGACAGTGGGAACAAGAAAACTCAGGGCTGAGCTAAATTAGACTCAGGTTTTTCTCAGACTCAATATTCGAAGATAAAATGGTTTAGGATTTAGGGCTCCAAAGGGCTCTAGCCTAAACTTTAGTGCTATATAATCTAATTGCTGTAGATTAAATGGCAGTTGTCAGTTAACCTAAGAACCTGATAGTTATTTTTAACATTGTTCCTGGAGGATAAACACTATGGTTTTAAACAACTTAAAAAACAAACTTTTTGGCTGGGCATGGTGGCTCACACCTGTAATCCCAGCACTTTGGGAGGCTGAGGTAGGTGGATCACGAGGTCAGGAGTTCAAGACCAGCCTGGCCAACAGTGAAACTCCATCTCTACTAAAAATACAAAAATTAGCTGGGTGTGGTGGTTTGTGTCTGTAATCCCAGCTACTGGGGAGGCTGAGGCAGGAGAATCACTTGAACCTGGGAGAAGGAGGTTACAGTGAGCCAAGACTGCACCACTGTACTCCAGCCTGGGTGACAGAGCAAGACTTCATCTCAAATAATAATAATAATAATAAATACATACATAAACTTTTCAACCATAATAAACATTTGTTAAATGCCAGTATATATCAAGGAATGCATTAGGATTCGGAGCACAGAGATGAAATCATTTCTGCCTTCAAGAAATTCATGATCAAGAGGATAGTAATTAATGTTAATTTTATTAGGTATGATAATGTGATTATCGTTACCTAAAAATATGCCCATTTAAAAGATACTAAAGTATTTACAGGCGAAGTTTCATGATATCTGGGTTTTGCTTTCAAATATTTTAGGACAACAGAAAGAAAACCAAGAAAGAGATAATTGAAGCAGGTATTGTAAAATGTTGATAAGTGTTGAATTGGAGAGACTGGTATATGTGGATTCATTATTCTCTCTACTTATGTAAATATAAATAATAACATTCCCTTTAGTCTTCTAGGAACACCAGTATGTACATACACAATTATAATATAAGAAAATAAAGATACAGGCACAAGTGACTATAGGAATAGAAAATGGCCCCAATCTACTTGGGTGAGGTTGAATAGGACTGAGGAAGGGTTAAGAACCCAACTCTGATGTCAGATTATCTGAATCCAAATTCCAGCTCTTCTTAGCTATGTGACTTTGAGTATATAACTTAGCCTTTTTGAGCCTGTTTCTTCTGCCATAAAATGGGGATAATTATAGTGCCTAACAGGATCCAATATGTTAATATCTGCAAAGCTCTTGGAATAGAGACTGACACATAGTAGACATTATGTAAACTACTTGCTATTACTCATTTATTGCTGTTACCAATGCTATTATAAAGGCTTTTCAGAGATGTCTTGAGGCAGAGATGTTTCAAGAAAAGATCAGAGAAAAGAAACATAATATAAGGCCCATTAGAGGTAGGGGTGTGTGTGCTTGTCTGTTGAGGGGCAGGGGAGAAAGTTAACGTGATTCCCATATTTCTAGCTTAGATGACCAGGTGAATGATGGTATCCTTAATTAAGAAGGGAATATAGATGGAGGGTTTATCAGTCAAAATACAAATTGTATTTCTAACTATATAAACAAATGAGCAAGTGTTTAGCAAACTGAATTATTTCAGAATTAAGACAAAGTGCCCAGAATGAGATGCTAAAATTCTAGCAAAAATGGACAGAATGTGATAAAGATCTAAAAATATTTTAGGGAATAACCTTACCTAGAATAGTAAATGTTATTGTCATATATCTCACACATATAACCTAAATGAGTTAATTTTAGTACTAGAAGACTGCAAATAACATTTCAGAAATCAAGCAACTCAGAAATGCTTTAAAATAAATATATATTTCTAAAAGGTTGTAATCAAATAAGGCAGCTGCCATGGTTACCAATGGATTCTTCTAGGGAGGTATGAAAATTCTCAGTGGTATCTAGGTCCTCATAAAAGTAGGGATAGAAAAGAGCAAAGATGAACTTCGGAATATTTTACTTTGAGTGCCCAGAGGTCTTTCCACTTTCCAGAACCCACAGGTTCTTCTTTTCTATAGGCAAGACACCTATTTAATAATCTCTCTTTAAAAACAGAAAAATGTTAAGGCAAAAATAAACAATTTAGCCATGCATCATGTTCATTGGTCTATTCGTGATTATAGCTATGTACCTGGTTTTAATTTTTAATATTTTTGATTTAATTTTGAAACAATCTGAAACTTACTTAAAAGTTGCAAGTACAGTCCAAAATCTCTCTCTCCAACCATTTGAGAGTAATTGTTGACATGATGTCCTATCAACCCTGAATAGTGTTTTTCCTGCAAACAAGGACTTCCTCCTAATCACAATCAAACCATCAAAATAAAGGAATTAACATTGATTACATCACTACCATGTTATCGTCAAACCCCATTCAAGTTTCACTTATTGCCCCAAATAACATCCTTCACAGTAAAATAATCCAGTTCAGAATCACACATTATCTTCAGTTGTGTCTCTTAAGTCTCATTGACTCAGCAACAGATCCTCAGTATCTTGACCTTCATGACCTTGACACTTTTAGAAGATTATAGTCAGCCACTTTGTAGAATGTCCTTCATTTAGGGTTATCTGGGCTGGGCACGTTGGCTCACATCTGTAATGGCAGCACTTTGGGAGGCCGGAGGCTGAGGTGGGCAGATCACTTGAGCCCAGCGGTTAGAGATCAGCCTGGGAAAAAAGGGAGACCTTATCGCTACAAAAAAAACACAAGAATTAGCCAGGCACGGTGGTGTGCATCTGTAGTCCCAGCTACCTGGGAGGCTGAGTTGGGAGGATCACCTGAGCCCAGGAGGTCAAGGCTACAGTGAGCTATGATCGTGCCACTACACTCCAGGCTAGGTGACAGAGCGAGACCCTGTCTCAAAAAATAAAGTTATATCTGATTTTTCCTCGTGACTAGGTTCAGGTTGAGCATCTTTGGTAGGAATGTCACAGAAGTGATGCTGTGTTCTCGTTATTTCCAATCAGGTATCACGTGATTTTTATATGTCCCATTACTGGTGATATTTAATTTTGATTGAGATGGTGTCTGCCAGGTTTCTCCACTGCAAAGTTACTCTTTTCCCCTTTATAATATAGTGTTTTGTGTGGAGGAGGTACTTAAAACCTATGTAAATATTGTTTCTCATCAAAATTTTTAATTATTTGTATCATTTATTTATATCAGTATGGACTCATAGTTTCCTATCATAGTTTCCTATTTTAATAGGTTATAATCTCATTATTTATTATGATGTTCAAATTTCCCCAAATTTGGCCAATGGGAGTCCCCTTCAAGTCTGACACATCATTTTTGAACACTTCCACTTTCTCACATAACAAGATGTCCCGGGTACATCTTGTTCTTTTTTTCTTCCAGGGATCTAGGATAAGCTATTCCTCCAACGAGCCCTCCAAGCTTCTTTGTAGTGGAGAATGGTGTTTGGAGGCCAAAATCTGGGCTGTATGTATGTTCATTGCCATTGGGGCATCTCTGCTCCCAGGCCCTCTCAATGGAAGAGCTAAGAAACATAAGCATGTAATACATATATACATTTATATCTACATTTATTTCCATATATTTATTGAAATCTGAGTTCACGTGGATACTTCTAATTCCAATCCAGCACCAGTGGTTTCATTCTAATTTTCTCCCTTTCCATATTTGTAATCCCTTTGACAGTGAGAAACATGGCTTCCATTATCTTCAGTATATTTACTTACTTGATCTGTCCCATGTATGTAACCAAACTTTCATTGCCATCACCTTTTACTCACAGAGATGCTTTCCTTATCTCACTTGAGGACCAATCCCCGAGTGCTTCCCCCAAAAGCCCTTCTCTACTTGGGGTGTCAGAGGACACCCTAGACCTAGCCATGCTCCACAGGAATGCTGTTTTCACCTTGCTCTGAGGTTCAGGGCTCTGATACCCTGCACCAGGCTTCCCTCCTTTGTGGGTACTTCCCTCACCCCTTGGGTTCTGAAATTCGACACCAAACTCCCACCCCACACAAAAGCCCTCCTCTTCACGCTTGGGCTCCAAACTGCACTCTCACGCAGATGCTGTCTTCACCCCACTTTTGTTCCAACATCCTGCCACCAAATACCCTCTTTACCATTCTTGTCCTCGGACAACCCCCTCCACACATGCCTCCTCACCTTGCACAGGCTCTGACACCTCACATCAGGCCACTCCTCTGTGTGGATGCCCTCCTCACAGAGCTTGGACTCCAACACCCTGTTCTTTCCCCGTGGCTTCTCCACTCTATACCTACTCCTACTTTACCTGGCCCCATCTAATGGTTTTAAGGCTGAAGTAGTATTCAGGAAGAGAAGAGGAAAAACTATAAACTCATTTGTATTTACTTTTTAGCTTTTATTTTAGGTTCAGGGGTACACATGTAGGTTTGTTACAGTTAAAGTGTGTCATGGGGTTTCTTGTACAGATCATTTCATCTCCCAGGTACTAAGCCTAGTATCCAGTAGTTATTTTTTCTGATCTTCTTCCTCTTTCCAACCTCCACCCTGAGACAGGTCCCAGTGTCCGTTGTTCCCCTCTTTGTGTCTACGTATTCTCATCAGTTAGCTCCCATTTGTAAGTGAGAACATTTGGTATTTGATTTTCTCTTCCTGCATTAGTTTGCTAATGATGATGGCCTACAGCTCCATCCATGTTTGCCAAGGACATGATCTCATTTTTTTTTTTTTTTTTGAGATGGAGTTTCACTCTGTCCCCCAGGCTGGAGTGCAGTAGTGTGATCTCGGCTCACTGCAATCTCCACCTCCTGGGTTCAAGCGGTTCTCCTGCCTCAGCCTCCCAAGTAGTTGGGATTGCACCACCACACCTGCCTAATTTTTGTATTTTTAGTAGAGATGGGGTTTCATTATGTTGGCTAGGCTGGTCTCGAACTCCTGACCTCAGGTGATCCACCTGCCTTGGCCTCCCAAAGTGCTGAGATTACAGGCATGAGCCACTATGCCTGTCCAATAGTATTTTTTTTTATGGCTGCATATTCCATGGTATATATGTACCACATTTTGTTTTTGTTTTTGACAGAGTCTCACTGTGTTATCCAGGCTGGAGTGCAGTGGCACCATCTTGGCTCACTGCAACCTCCACCTCCTGGGTTCAAGTGATTCTCCTGCCTCAGCCTCCCAAGTAGCTGGGACTACATGCTCCTGCCACCATACCAGCTAATTTTTGTATTTTCAGTAGAGATGGGGGTTCACTATGTTGGCCAGGCTGGTCTTAAACTCCTGACCTTGTGATCCACTCGCCTCAGCATCCCAAAGTGCTGGGATTACACATGTGAGCCACCAACCTGGCCCCACATTTTCTTTATCCAGTCTACCACTGATGGACATTTAGGTTGATTCCATGGCTTTGCTATTGTGAATAGTGCTGCAATGACCGTTCACATGCGTGTATCTTTATGGTAGAATGATTTATATTCCTTTGGGTTTATACCCAGTAATATGATTACCGGGTCGAATGGTAGTTCTTTTTTTAGCTCTTTAGGGAGTTACCACACTGCTTTCCACAAAGGCTGAACTAATTTACACTCCCACCAACAGTGTGTAAATGTTCCCTTTTCTCTGCAATCTTGCCAGCACCTTTTTTTTTTTTTTTTTTTTTTTTTTTTTTTTTTTTTTTTTTTTTTTTTTTTTTTTTTTTTTTTTTTTTTTTTTTTTTTTTTTTTTTTTACTTTTTAATAGGAGCCATTCTGACTGTTGTTCTCCTCTTTGTGTGTTCTCATCATTTAGCTCCCATTTGTAAGTGAGAACATGTGGTATTTGGTTTTCTGTTCCTGCATTAGTTTGCTAATGATGATGGCCTACAGCTCCCTACAGATGGTATCTCACTGTGGTTTTGATTTGTATTTCTCTAATGATCAATGATATTGGGCTTTTTTCATATGCTTGTAGGCTGCATGTATGACTTCTTTGAAAAGTGTTTGTTCATGTCCTTTGCCCACTTTGTAATGTGGTTGTTTTTTCCTCATAAATTTGTTTCAGTTTCTTATAGATGCTGGATATTAGACCTTTGTCAGATGCATAGTTTGCAAAAATTTTCTCCCATTCTGTAGGTTGTCCATTTACACTACTGATAGTTTCTTTTGTTGTGCAGAAGCTCTTAAGTTTAATGAGATCCGATTTGCCAATTTTTGCTTTTGTTACAATTGCTTTTGGCATTTTCATCCCGAAATTTTTGCCTGTTCCTATGTCCAGAACAGTATTGCCTAGGTTGTCTTCCAGGAATCTTGTAGTTTTCGGTTTTACATTTAAGTCTCAATCCATCTTGAATTGATTTTTGTATATGGTGTAAAAAAGGGGTCCAGTTTCAATCTTCACCATATGGCTTGCGAGGTATCCCAGCACCATTTATTGAACAGGGAGTCTTTTCCCTATTGCTTGTTTTTGTCAGCCTTGTTGAAAACCAGATGATTGTAGGTGTGCAGCCTTATTTCTGGGCTCTCTAGTCTGTTCCATTGGTCTGGGTACCTGTTTTTGTACTAATACCATGCTGTTTTGGATACTGTAGCCCTGAAGTATGGCATGAAGTTGTATTTTATAACTTTTTTAGACTAAAGCATTGTCTTAAGACATTGCTTTTGGTCCTGTATATAGTGAATGTGATTTAGCTAAATCACTAATGTAGTTTTTTTTTCCCCCTTTAAATCAAAGCATCTTGTAAATGATTAAATTTACTTAAGACAAAGTAAGGCAATGTTAATTTGCCATTTATTTATTTATTTATTTTTTCTGAGACAGTGTCTCTCTCTGTTGGCCAGGATGGAGTGCAGTGGTGCAATCTCGGCTCACTGCAACCTCTGCCTCCCAGGCTTAAAGGATTCACCCACCTCAGCCTCCTGAGTAGCTGGGATTACAGGCGTGTGCCCAGCTAATTTTTGTATTTTTAGTAGAGATGGGGTTTCATCATATTGGCCAGGCTGGTCTTGAACTCCTGACCTCAAATGATCCACCCACCTGGGCCTCCCAAAGTGCTGGGATTACAAGCGCCAGCTACCCATAATTTATTATATCATATGTCACCAATTCTCCAGCTTCCCCAACATTTGTTTCAAATTGCTACCTCTGTTAAAGGTGTTTTGTCTAAAATTAGGGTAAAAGCTAAAGTCCTCACAGTGGGCCACAAGGCTTTGCCTGATGTGGCCTCCTCTCCCTTTCTTTACTCCTCAAGCTTTCCCCTTGCTTGCTCTGCTGTCATCTTGGGCTCTGTGCAATTCTTGAACCAGGCCAGGCGACTCCTACCTTAGGGGTGAGAGCTTCTGCCCTGGCGGTCTCTCTTTCTGGAATGCTTGCTCCCTAGACATCCCCATGGCTCATTCCAGCCACTCCAAGTTTTTGTTCAGATGATACTTTCTCAATGAAGCCCATTTTGAAGAACCTATTTCAAATTGCAGCTGCCCCAGCTCTGTTTTCCCTATTTGCTTTTTTTTTGAGACAAGGACTTGTTCTGTCACCCATGCTAGAGTGCAACCTCTACTCCATGGCTCACTGTAGCCTCCAACTCTCCAGCTCATGTGATCCTCCCATCTCAGCCTCCCAAGTAGCTAGGATTATAGATGCACACCACCATGCCCGGCCAATTAAACAAATTTTTTTGTAAAGATGGTTTCTTGCTATGTTGCTCAGGCTAGTCTTGAACTCCTGGGCTCAAGTCATTCTCCCACCTCAGCCTCCCAAAGTGCTGGGATTATAAGCATAAGCCACTGTGTCTGGCCTTCCCTACTCTATTTTCTATAGCTCTTATGACATTTTAATATACTATACTTCTTTATTTTGATATATAAGATAAGGTTCACCCAGGCTGGAGTGCCAGGGTGCAATTATAGCTCACTGCAGTCATGTAGCTGTAATATGCTATACTTCTAATACCACTTACTATGTTTATTTTTTGTTATCTGTCTTTCTCCCTACCATATCTACTATCCTGTAGCTCCAGAAGGGCAGAGATTTTTTATTGTTTTGTTCATTATTTAATAAATACTTGTTGAATGAAGACAGCAATTCCCTGAGGTAGTTTGAATCCTAAATTAATGGCGCCATCTAGTGTTCCTGGAAGGATGTGTGAATTAACCCTGAGAGTCATATTTGCATAAGCTGTGGGATAAATAGTACTGGTAACATCAATTCTGTTACTCTGTTTTTCACTGCCCTCTGTGGCTCTGAAAATATTAAAATGTTTTCAAACAGGCACAGAACATATTAACTTCCCTAAAAGCATTTTTTTGGAGACAGGTTATTGCTGTCACCCAGGCTGGAGTGCAGTAGATCATGGATCACTGTAGCCTCAACCTCCTGGGCTCACGCAATCTTCCCACTTCAGCCTCCTGAGTAGGTGGGACTACAGGCGTGTGTCACCACACCTAATTTTTATTATTTATTTACTTATTTTTGTATTTTTTTTTCTGAGATGGAGTTTTGCTCTTGTTGCCCAGGCTGGAATGCAATGGCGCAATCTCAGCTCACCGCAACCTCTGCCTCCCAGGTTCAAGCGATTCTCCTGCCTCAGCCTCCCAAGTAGCTGGGATACAGGCATGCGCCACCATGTCCAGCTAATTTCGTATTTTTAGTAGAGATGGGGTTTCTTCATGTTAGTCAGGCTGGTCTCAAACTTCTGACATCAGGTAATACACCTGCCTCAGCCTCCCAAAGTACTGGGATTTACAGGCGTGAGCCACCACGCCCAGCTAATTTTTAAAGTTTTTGTAGAGATACTCTTGCCCGGGTTAGTCTCAAACTTCTAGGCTCAAGCAATCCTCCTGCCTCAGTCTCCCAGGAGGATTGTGAGGTAAGCATCATGAAAGTCTTCTTTTATCTTTGGGGCACCTCCGCCCCCTCACTGCCAAAAAGAAAACCCTCTCAAAAACCTCAAAATGGCAATAATCTTGGCTATTTTGTTAATTGTTTTGGTATAATTCTCCTCCAGCATTTCAAAGTACATATTTATTGATTTTGAAATTTGGGTTTTGGCCTCAAAAGCCCCCAAATCCAAGTGATAAAACATTAGGAAGGATAACTAGTATTATTTAAAATAGCATCAGAATTCTCTAAGGTAACGAGCCCAATCTTCTGATTTAGAAAATATTGGGTTTTTAAAAAATATGATAGGGACACAAACAAAAGCTTCCTTAAAACCATTAAAATATTTTAATATTTAATAGTTGAAAATGAAAAAGTTAATCAGTTCATTTTTACTGAATGCTTATTGTGCTAGGAGCTACTCTGAAAGCTCATTAATCATCTTAACAACCCTATTAATGTAGGTTCTCTAGTATTAAGCTCCATTTTTCAGATGACAGAATGGAGAAACAGAGAAGTTAAGTAACTTGACTAAAGTCGCAGAGCTACTAAACAGTGGAGCCAGAATTTAAATCACAGCCCAAGCCCATGAGTTCATAACCGTGTTCTCAGCAACCTCCCTACAGAAGGGGAATGATGCTGTTTTGTTTTAAAGTTCTTGGCTTAGTGAAACAAATTAATTAATGAATGTAGTTTTCTACAAAGGAATCAAGGCAACCATAAAGAAACAAAAGCATACACAATTTTCCTAGAAGTAAGGTTTTTTTCTTTTTACAGTCAAGAAGTTGAAGCTGCAGAATTGTCCCATGTTCTAAGGATGCTATGGCAATGAGCAAAAGCAACATCAAAATCAAGGTCAAAGGCAGAAGCTAGTTTGCAGTGGCATAATGAAGAACCAGTTGGTCCTTACTGCCCTCCCACCGCTTTTTACAACCCATTGCTCAGAACTTTTTGTTCTACTTTCCAATTGTCCAAAGCTTCCCCCTACTCTGCTACTGGCTGTCATGTTTTAAAACAGATTAAATGACTCAAGTTCCCAAATTACCAATTTTCTTGAAATCTGCTATTTCCTGAATCTGCTTTATCTCAGCCAGGCATTAAAATAATAATAGAATTATCTGTTAAAGTTAGTCCTATTAAGGAGTGATTTACTAGGTAACATCCAGAATTTTTTGCATTATACATTATACTCTTAAAAAGTATGAATTTCCCAGAATTTTAGATTGATGGAGTCTTTCAGAGGATGTTTGTGAGTAGGTGGTTTCCAGGCTCATTAACCTGGAAATGATGTCCCTCGCACCATCCTCACCTGGAACCTAGGATTCCTTTTCTAAATGTTTGCTTGACTCTTTATTTTTTGTTAATTCTTTTTTTTTCTTTAGTGAGTCTTGCTTTGTCACCCAGGTGTGAGTGCAGTGGTGCGATCTCAGCTCACTGCAACCTCTGCCTCCTGTATTCAAGCAATTCTCCTGCCTCAGCCTCCCGAGTAGCTGGGATTACAGGTACCCACCACTATGCTTGGCTAATTTTTGTATTTTTAGTAGAGACAGGGTGTCACCATGTTGGCCAGGCTGGGATCTCAAACTCCTAACCTCAGGTGATCCACCCGCTTCAGCCTCCCAAAGTGCTGGGATTATAGGCATAAGCCACCACGCCCAGCTAATTTTTAAAGTTTTTATAGAGACAGTGTCTTACCATGTTGCCCAGGTTAGTCTCAAACTCCTGGGCTCAAGCAATCTTCCCACCTTGACCTCCCAAAGTGCTAGGATTATAGCATGAGCCACTGTGCCCACCTGACTCTTTAAATTTTTAAAATACAAAGTGATTTAGGAAAGGGAAATATCTATTCTCCATCTTGGACAGAGTTTTTCCTCATGTGGTTTGCGGGTTACCCTCTTCAGACTTTACTGGAGAGATTCCCAGCCTAACTCTGACCTACTACACCAAAATCTTCCAGCAAGGCTCAAGAATCTGTATTCTAACAATGTTCCCAGATGATTTTTATGTGTGTGTAAGTTTGGAAACCACTTACCTAAAGGATAATTTTTAAAAGTAAAGCAACAGCATCCTTTGAATTATTGGATTATTTCCTATTACAGATCACAGACCAGAACTTCAAGGAGTATCATGTAAACACCTAATTATAAGACCAAATATAATTTTAGGAGACTAATAATTAACAACTCTATTTACAAGACTGCATGTCCTTTTGTTGTAAATTGTATGTGTGAAATGTCTCAAGGTATAATGTGAAACATCTCAAAGAAATCTTTGGTTGATGTTGTTTAATCCTGACTTGCCTGCCATAAAATTAACTGGTTATTGCCCAAAGTTTTTACTACCCACACATGAGTCTCCAGTAACCCCTAAGGCAGTCTCTGAACAAGCCTAATTTCCTGTATAAAAGAAAACTGGCTGAACTGAAAAATGAACTGAGTTTAGGCTGCTCATGCCTGTAATCCCAGCACTTTGGGAGGCCAAAGCAGGAGGATCACGAGGTCAAGAGATGGAGACCATCCTGGCCAACATGGTGAAACCCCGTCTCTACCAAAAACACAAAAACTAGCCGAGCGTGGTGGCGTGCGCATGCAGTCCAAGCCACTCGGGAGGCTAAGGCAGGAGAATCACTTGAAGCTGGGAGGCAGAGACTGCAGTGAGCCAAGATCACGCCACTGCACTCCAGCCGGGTGACAGAGCGAGATTCCGTCTCAAAAAAAAGAAATGAACTGAGTTTGGTTAACTGTACAAAATTTAGGCTGATTAAACTTAAACTGGTTATCTGCAGGGCCATGGGGTGTCCTTTATGCTGTGCTGAGGTACAGGATCTGAGAAGCAAAGAGACAGGACACTGAAGAACTGGTGAAGAATATCTGGACTCGGGGGGCCATGCCACCTGTGAGTGGTGGTCGGCGAGAGCCCCAAATGCTCAGAAGCATATGTATTTATTAGGTACAAGCAAGGGGCAGGGTCGTGAGTGAGGTCATCATCTATATAGGCTTAGTAATAGGGCACACATAATCATGTGACTCACAAATGAGGGGGCCACCCCATTATGTCACTTGGGCAGAGAGGTGGGCCATGTGCAGTAGGGGGCATGCTGTGTGCAGTAGAGGGTCGTGTACAGAAACGGGTCCACCCCTATTAGGTCACCGAGGCAAGGAGGTGGGCTGTGTGCAATAGGTGTCATGCGCAACACTTCTTATCTGGGGGCTGGAGACTTCAAAGGATTTCTTATAGAAGGATACTGTAAGCCAATGCAGTGGGAGCTGACAGACTTGTGCTCTTCTCTTAAGATATTTATGGGAGGATGATTTGAGCTAGCACAGAAGCGAGAAAAGACTGACAGGGTGTACAGCCACCTTGACTGGTCACACCAGAGGGGTTCTTCTCCCTCGGTTATTTCCAGGATCTCAGGCCTGAGGCCTACTTTCCACAGGAACTGGATGCAAGGTACTACAACTCCTTTATCAGGAGGAGAGGCTCTTGCTCCAAGCCTGCCATACAGCATATGCCCTTTCAGTCAGGGATGCCACCACCTGGGTCTTTGGTTCTTGTCCTGGTCTAGCTGTTTTCCCATGTACTGCTTCTGTTCTGTGACTGCTCTAGGCATTCCTCCTACTACAAACTACTATATGGTTATATAGAAGGATTATATAAATCAGCACTAAATGTGTCAGTACAGCTCCAACTACAATATCTATATGATTATATAGAGAGATTATATAGAACTAAATATGCTATATATAAGTATTAAGTATGATTATATAAGCTGGATATATGTAAGCTGTAAGTTATACTTCAGGTATTAATTATATAAACTAATAAATGATTCTATTTAAAGGATTATATAAAGGAAATAGCTGAGTAATAACACTATAAATAAACTAAGATATTCTTCAGGCACTAATTATGCCTGGGGTCTGGACAGTTCTCCTTCCTCTGTGCCCCTGGGGGGTGTAACCCACAGTTATCAAAAAGGACTGTGAATTCTGCAGCTTTGGAGATGTTTTAACCTAGGAAATACAACCACATTTTTGGATGAGCAGGGTATACGGTGACCTAACGCTACAGAATCCAAATAGAACGTTAAAACTGGATTCTAGTCCAAATAGGTTAAAACTATATTTGACTAAACCTACCTCTCCATCCAATTGAATGTGAAACTGTTTTTTTTTTGTTGTTATTTTATAACCAGAATTCCTTGCCATTCTGCGATAATGTAATGGCCTCTTGAGAATCCTTTACAGAAACACAGTTTATATGTACATAACATACTAAAAAGGAAACAATTTAATTTGATAATACCACACCCAGATAATTCAGATATCTAATAGAATTTTTCACTGGAATTATTTGGTTTGGCCAAGTTAATTGGGAAACAAGTACTTTTCTTTTCTTTTTTGAGATGTAGTCTTGCTCTGTCACCCAGGCTGGAGTGCAGTGTTGTAATCTCAGCTCACTGCAACCTCTGCCTCCCAGGTTGAAGCAATTCTCCTGCCTCAGCCGCCCGAGTAGCTGGGACTACAGGTGTGTCACCATGCCCAGATAATTTTTGTATTTTTAGTAGAGAGGGGTTTTGCCATGTTAGCCAGGCTGGTCTCAAACTCCTGACCTCAGGTGATCCACCTGCCATGGCCTCACAAAGTGCTGGGATTACAGGTGTGAGCCACAGTGCCCCAACTTTTTTTTCTTATACTTTGTTTACACTCTTCATTTACTCCTGATTCTTATCAGTTGTCACTACCTTTGTTCTCCTTCATTTAAAATCTAACTCAGTTCAGTCAGGAAGGTCATTTACCTTGAAAGCCTTCCCTCTTTAGAGCTGGGGGTCATGGTGTTCTTGCTGGCAGAGTAGAAATGAGATATCAAGGAAAAAGAACCTGTAATACAACTGGGAACCCTTAACTCATTGTAAGAACTGACTCCAAACCAACTTCCTCAAAAACTAAAGAACTCTTCCAGAGAGTGACTAGTTGATAAACAATCTAAGGGGAGAGCTTTTAAAGACTGTAACACTAAAAATAATTCTGTAAAACTACAATGCAAGTCTACCCAACAAAACTTTAAAAATATAATTTTATCTTTCCTTAGAGAGACCATAGGAAAATCTACTATTTTCGTTTAAAACATATAACTTCTATTTGTTACTATATTTGGATTTGTGCTACTACTATTCTGGATTTGTTCCCATGCATCTGTGGAACCAGGCCCCTAATAATCTTTACTCAGCACCTCTGCTATTTCTTGAATGAAAATGGAATGCATCGGTGCAATTAATGGCTAGATGTTTAGAAGACACTAGCTATTTTGCTATTTTCTGTGTATACTGATGAAAGCCTACAACTTTACAGAGACATAAACGAGCCAGGCTGAGAGATTGGGAAAGATGAAGAGGGAAGAGGAAAGGATGGGCTTGTAGCCCTCATCCGGTCAAATTCTCAACTTAGAGCTTAACTTTATTGTAAAATTAGAAGCTAAACCTATTTAAAGCCTTTTCCAAAACTTTTTGATGAGACAAAAATGCCAATCAGTTACCAACATAATTAACAGTGTATCCTGATTTTTAAAAGAAGTTTCCCTCTGTGATTTGTTGGAGTTGCAGCGTCAGTCCTGAAGGACTGACCTTGAGAGGCCAGGTAGGAACTGATAAACTGGCAACTAAGTCACATGTTTTCAACGGAATATACCGATATTCAAGTGTCCAAAAAAAAAAAAAATAACTTCGAGCCTACTGTTCACAAGTTTGCCAGAAAGCCCTGTTATTGAGACAACTTCGGATCTCAGATACATGAGTTGGTCAGCACCATTCTGCTGGAGGGGATTAAGACTGGATGCTTCGAGCGCAGGTGGGAAGGTTACCATCTGAGGAAACTACAAGGCGTCAGCAGTAGGGCTTTTTTCAAGGTCCCCGCCGGAAAATGTTGCGGGAAAAGTCAACCCGCTCCAAATTCCCCGGTGTGGCCCTCACTCGAGGCTCCGGTTCCCTGCGCCGGCAAGCTGGGGAAGAGACAGTCCCCTACGATTTAGATACAAACGCGCGCGTGCACAGAAGGCCATCCCAGGGCAGACACTGCCACCTCCACCGCTTCCGACGCCCGCGCTCGCGGGAGAGACTCGCGCGGCACGGGAACCCCCGAACCACCGCCGCAGCGCGGATGGGCGTCCCCGCGAGCCAATGGACGCACCGAGAGGCGGGGCAGGGAGGCCGAGGGGGCGGGATTTCCCGCACGCCCGCTCGGCGCCTGGAGAAGGCGGTGCGGGCGGGTACAGCGGCCGCGCCTGCATGAGAGGGTGGGCCAGGGTCAGCTGCTGCGGGCGGGCCGGCGCGGGGAGCTCTGGGCGGCCGCTGCGTCTCCTGCCGCCGCCCTCCCTCCGCCACGATGCCCGGGATAGACAAGCTGCCCATCGAGGAGACGCTGGAGGACAGCCCGCAGGTGAGGCGCGGGCGCTGGTGGGCGACGAGAGAGAGCCGGGCTGGCGGACCCCAGGCCTGGCGCCTGCGCCACTCCCGCAGGTGCCCGCCCCGGCCCAGGTGGGCGCCGCCGCCGCCCGGGGCTCCCACCCGTCGCAGGCCGCACCCCGAGCTGTCGAGGCTGGGCCCGCCGCCCGAGGCCCGTGTGGGCCTGCTCCGCTGGGCCTCGGGCGGCGGGCCGAGACCCGAGACCCAGCCGCTGGTTCTCGTGGGCTGGGCGGTCACGTACGCGCGCGGGTCTGCTTTTTATTTGACGAAAAGCGCCGTTTTTATCGCCGTAATGTGAGGTGCTAAATCTCGATCCTGGAATTTTCTCCCCGAGAACCTCTTCAGAGAAAATGCAGAAGGGAGAGAAACCCTGGTAGCCTTATTTAATGATTTCCAAGGCTCAGCAAGCTAGGGAAGGAAATGGATAGTTTTTCTTCGGGAGAGGCTGAAAGGCTGTGTGTGGATACTTAACGGCAAAGCCTGTGACGGGTCCCGGAGCCCAAGACCGCTCTCGCCGCCGAGTGTGCCCGTGTCGCGGCCGCGACTGTGGTCGCTGTCACTCGAGCTGTACACGGCGAGTGATGGAAGGTGCCTTAGCTCCTCGACTGCTGCGCGGCTCCCTGCAGACTTGGCCTTAATAAACTCATCAAAATAAAAGCCCTGTGTTCTCTATGTTGGAATGATGCTGGTGTGGTTGCTGTAGCTTAAGACAGTTTTGGAAAATGTAACTATTTGATATTTTTTCAGTACTGAAGAATGAAATCAGCTATACTTTTTAAAATGTTGGCAGGGGATGTAACTTGCATAGGGAAAACTTCATCTCTAAGCCTGTTTTTTTACACGATAATTTAAACGGTTTAACACGGTGTTGCTGGTTGGACACCATTTAGAATGAAACGTTTCTGAATTATTGCTCATTTAGAAATGCAGTTGCTCCTACTTCATGTGTCTTTACAGTTGAACATGGCCTCCAAAGAAGAAAAGCAGAAGAGGTCTAGATTTCCCTTTCCTGGATGGCACTTCTGCCTTGGATTTTGTGCCAGTGTTAATGGCCAAGTTGAAATGGAGCTCTGATTGTAGAATTGATTTGTTCCTTTTCATTCTGAAAGTTATCTTCACAGGCCAGTTGCCTGCTGCTAATGTACTCTTATCAGCTTATACTGACAAAAAGAGAAACTCACATTTGGTTTATCTTGATTGCCAGTATACCCAGTTCAATTTTTTCTTGATGATTTCTCCATATAAAGTTATAAACTATATTTGTTTCAGAAGATTGGCAGAAAGCTTGTGGAATTGGTCAGGTGAACTTTGTCATTTTACTTTTTATTATGTGAGATTCAACAGGTTGCCTTACCTTCTCTTACCTGGCTTTTTTTTTTTTTTTTAATAGCCCATAAAGACTATAAATGGCTCAGAATGGATTGCCAATTGCCCTAGATATGACTTGTGAGGCAGAGACAAACTCTTGACTCATCTAATTTCTTGAGCTTTTTACACAGATTAGTTTACAACTTAAGAATTGTGTGGTGTTTTTTGTTTTGTTTTTTTTTTTTTTTTGCAAGCATGTATCATACTAGTGTCAGTTTTACAGTGTATTTGTTTGTTTTTTTGAGATAGGGGTCTTGCTATGTTGCCTAGGCTGGAGAGCAATGGCTGTTATATTATCATTATCATAGTGCACTACATCCTGGAACCCCTGTGCTGAAGCGATCCTCCTGCCTCAGCCTCCCTAGCAGCTGGAACTACAGGCATGTGACACTGTGACAGCTAATTTTTAATGAAGTAGCCACACTGATATTCCTTCAGTGTTTAAAGACAGTAAGTTTGAACTAGGTAAAATTTACTTGGGAAACTTAATTGGGACAACTGGGATTTGGAAAGTGTAGATGCTTGGAGGTGATTCTTAGGTTGAACCTGTGGCAGAATGAAAAGCCTTGGATTTAGGATTGAGGTAGTTTTTAGTCATCACTGCCACTTACTACCTTCTGCTTTAGGACAAATCACTCAACTTCTCTGAACCTCAGCTGTTGTGCCTTAATGGCATGTTTTTATTTTTGACCCTGATTATGAAAGATAATAGTTGATTGCTTCAGAAAAATTGGAAGATTCAGAAAAGAATACACACACAATTACCGGTCAGGTGCCCAGCAAAACCCTATTAACAGTTTGCTTTCTTTATTCTACTGTTTTTTTCTTCTACATGTTTTAATGGAATTGAGATTATATTGTACATAATGATCTTTTTCCTGCTTTTAGCTTAACATTATAGCTGAAGTATCTTCATATGTTTTTACATTCCAAATAAAAAATTGTGAAGACTACACATTTCCTTAACTGATTTCACAACCCATTGCTGGACTTTTAGAGTTTTCCCAAAGTTTGGATTTTATAAATAGGGCTGAGATTAATGCTTTGGGCCATAAATTTTCTTTTCAGTTTGAACTGTTTTATTTGCAATAGAGTCCAAGAAGTAGAGCAGCAAAGAATATGAAGACTTTTAAAAACTGGTGAGTTTTTGGGTTTTTTGAGACAGAGTCTCACTCTGTCGCCTAGGTTAGATTGCAGTGGCGCAGCCATGGATCAGCAACCTCAGGCTCCTGGGCACACCCCACTAAGCCCAGCTAATTTTATTTATTTTATTTATTTTATTTTATTTTATTTTGAAGATGGAGTTTTTCTCATGTCGCCCAGGCTGGAGTGCAGTGGCGTGTTGTTGACTCACTGCAACCTCCACCTCCTGGGTTCAAGTGATTCTCCTGTCAGCCTCCCAAGTAGCCCAACTAAAGAATTTTTTGTAGAGACAGGGTCTCACTATGTTGGCCAGGCTAGTCTTGAACTCCTGGCCTCAAGGATTCCTCCCATGTCAGAGTCTCAAAGTGCTGGGATTACAGATGCGAGCCACTGTACCAGGCCCAAAATTTTTTTATTTGATCGGTTTTAAATTTTTTTAGATTATTTAGATCTAATGAAAAGAGGCCTGCCAGTTGTTACATAAAAAAGTTAGAGACTTGGCCAGCCCCAGTGGGTCATGCTTGTGAGTACTTGAGGGTGGGAGTTCAAGACCAGCCTGGGTAAAATAGCAAGACCTCATCTCTGCAAAAAGTAAAATTAGCTGGGCATGGTGGTTATGAGCTTGTGGTTCCAGCTATTGAGGAGGCTAAGGCAAGAGGATTGAGTCCAGGAGTCCATGGCTGCAATGAGCTGTGATCATCCCATTGCGCTCCAGCCTGGGCAATAGAATGAGGCTTTGCCTCAAAAAAAGAAAAAAAAAAAGAGCCTAGGAGTGATGGAAGACTATCCTAAATTACAGTTATCTTTCTTTTAGTTTTGATTTATAGTAACTAGTAACTAAATTAGGGAGACTTTGCAAGTCCAAAATCCAGCTGATCAAGCATCTTTTAAGGATACTGCCTGGAACCTGGGGGGGAAAAAAGTGTCTTTGGAATTACCTTGCCCAAACCACACAATTCTGCAAAAGATGATCCGTTGAGCCAGAAAATCTTACGCTTATACTAGATGCATTGTCCATATTTATATGTTGTTTTGAAAATTAAAATCAAAATAAACTTTGTTAATTACTAAAAACAGATGATGTTTAAAAAAAAAGTTGATTTTATGTATAGATGTGTATCTTAATGATTCATCCATGTTAGAACAGTGAAGACAAACCCCATTCCCAAAGGGAATCTTCTTCCTTTGTATAATATGAAATACTCATAGATTATGAGATGTGCCTTTCTTCCTAACATTTTAATGTTTCTGATTGGGATTTCTCTTAGAGTTAATGGTATATTAACAATTGCTGTCAGCCAGGTAGCAGTAGTAATGTATTTCACATTGCCTGCCAATGTACACACTTGGTTGTTTCTCCTGGTAGCATGCTGGCCAAGTGTAGGCTGTCAGTGTTAAACTAAGAAATCAATTTTACCACCATTTGAGGAAGGAATATCAGTCCTGTTTGTTGTCTGAAAACCTTCCTTTGACACCTGGCGAGATGTCAAATGACATCATCAAAACTTGCTGAATGAGTGTTTAGGGACAAAAACGGGGCATTTCTAAGAAATACTTATCTCTTCATGTCACAGAGAATAATAATGTATAGGAAAACAGGGATATTGATGACTATTGAGTCGAATAAGATTTGAACTCTGTGAAGTTTTGGAAATAAATATGTGATGCTTATATTCTTATGTTTACATGAGAGCTGTATATGATGAAATTCTGTGTGAAGGTATGTTTCCATAAATATAAGGTAAAAAATTCAAGACATAAGAAAACCTTAAATTACAGCCTAATTGCAACATTATTTTCTTTGAGTACTACAAAAATAAAAATGATGCATCTTACAATGGATACCATTATAGATTAAATGACATGGTACCATATTGATTCTATATTCCTAAGCTGCTAACTTTAAGTAGTAATTATCCAATGTTGAACTTGATATTGTTAGCTTAAAAAAGGGAATCTGTTTCAACCTTGTTTGAGCTAAGAAGAGCTTTTAAATTTAATTCTGCTACAAGTTTTTACATAAATACGTAACTCCTTGAATTGGAATTACCGATTTTTAGGGAAAAAAAATGGCAGATTTTTCTTAAGAGTGGCAGTAGCCAAACAAGATTTCCTGATACTTTCTTTTTTACATCTTAAAATAGCACTATGGGGAATTGTAGTGGAGTGTTTGAAAAAGACTGTGTTAAATCCAAATCTCGGAGGCCTGAGGAAGTGGAGGACAGAAAATAGGGACTTACTGGCATAATAATCTTTTGTCTTTTCCTCTCCTCTATACCATATTAACTTAGCTTTCTCCTCTCAAAATAGGAAGCTAAGGAATAAGTTGATTTAAAAAAAAAAAAAAAAAGGGGGGGGGCCTGGCACAGTGGCTCACACCTGTAATCCCAGCACTTTGGGAGGCCGAGGCAGGTAGATCACCTGAGGTCGGGAGTTCGAGACCAGCCTGACCAACATGGAAAAACCCATTCTCTACTAAAAACACAAAATTAGCTGGGTGTGGTAGCACATGCATGTAATCCCATCTACTCAGGAGGCTGAGGCAGGAGAATTGCTTGAATCTGCAAGGCAGAAGTTGAGGTGAGCCAAGATTGTGCCACTGCACTTCAGCCTGGGCAACAAGAGCGAGACTCTGTCTAAAAAAAAAAAAAATTTCTGGCTGTGTGCGGTGGCTCGCACCTGACCTGTAATCCCAGCACTTTGGGAGGCCAAGGTAGGAGGATTGCTTGAGCCCAGGAGTTTAAGACCAGACAGGGAAACATAGTGAGACCCTGTCGCTACAAAAAATAGAGAAAAAGTAGCCAGACATGGTGGCACATGTCTGTAGTTTCAGCTACTTGGGAGGCTGAGGCGGGAGGATTGTTTGAGCCTGGAAGGTCAAGGCTGCAGTGAGCCGAGATCTTGTTACTGCACTCCAGCCTGGGAGGAAGAAGGAGACCCTGTCTCAAACAACAGTGACAGCAACAATAGTTTATAAGGCTGAAGCATAAATTATTTTTAGAATAAAAATACAAAGTCACCTTTTAGATTTTAAGCTATAGTTATCTCCAATAGTTGTTGGTATTTTCATTTTTCCCCTGCCCTTGGGATGTAATGTGAGTATGTCTTTCTTGCCTTTTATAGCCTTGGTTTCCTTATCTTTGATAATTTTTTATTGACATTCTAACATTTACTTATAAGCTTTTCCCTTAAATATGAAGATAATTTTTTTTTTTTTGAGACGGTACCTCGCTCTGTGGCCCGGGCTGGGGTGCAGTGGCATGATCTTGGCTCACTGCAACCTCCACCTCTTGGGTACAAGTGATTCTCCTGCCTCAGCCTCCTGAGTAGCTGGGACTATAGGCACGTGCCACCACGCCCAGCTAATTTTTTGTGTTTTTAGTAGAGACGGGGTTTTCCCAAGTTAGCCAGGCTGGTCTCGAACTACTGACCTCGTCCGCCCTGCTCGGCCTCCCAAAGTGCTGGGATTACAGGCGTGAACCACTGTGCCCAGCCTAAAATGAAGATAATTTAAAAATGTGCATAGTAGAAAAATGACAAAACAAAACGAAAGCCAAACAATATAGACATGTATATAGAAGAAGAAAGGAAAACCCCCAAATTCTGCATTCAGAAAAACCAAGTTAGCTTTTTATAGGCTGAAGAGTTGGTCATGTTGGGAAGGGTGTACTGTGGTATTTTAGGTTAGGACAGGGAGGGGTTTGGCCTCTTCTAGAAAAACCTATAGAAGAAAAGAAATAATCATACTAAATTATCTTGAAATAAGATGTTTCAAATATTTATACTACAAGGAATGGTGTCAATTTAGCTTTGAATATTTCTGTTGATTTGTTTTTAGTTTACAGAATTTTTAGTTTATGAAAATATACCTCTGTTATTCCTCCTAAAGTTTGTGTGACATAGTTGGAAAATACCTCTGCTTTGTTGAACTGAAACTGAGAACTAAAAAACTCTGACTTCTTAACATTACTATCAAAAGACAGAAAATAGATTAAAACTCAGAATTGCTAGAGCTTTAATATCTTAAGATTTTTGCTTCCTTTAGAGGAAGTATTTTGCCATCTGATTTTTGTATAATGGTTAACATAAACTTATTGCTATTATTTTATACAGACAAGGTCTTTACTGGGTGTATTTGAAGAAGATGCCACAGCTATTTCCAACTATATGAATCAGTTGTATCAAGCTATGCATCGGATTTATGATGCACAGGTAAAAAGCTAAGAACTGACTTGATACTTTTTTAAAGCGTGAATCTTTAAGCCCCTTGAGGAGAGAGATAGTGTCTATCTTGTTTACCAGTGCTTAGCCCTGTGCTAGGCTCCTAGTAATAAATATTTGTTGAATGGATGAATGACTATTAAGTGTATTACAGAACTTACGTTTTAATTACTAGTGTACAGTTTGTAGTACTGGAAAAATGATGGAAGACTGAAGCATCTGCCCATTCTCTCCAAACACAGTATGGGGGAAACTACCCCCATGAAACTCTGATAGTGATCTTTCCTAAGATTTGAATGAAGATCTCATATCATCACCATATTTTCCCTAATCACGCTTATTACAGTCTTATGGAACTCTTCCCGTCCACCCCATCCCACCTTTTTTTTTTTTTTTTTTTTTTTTTTTTTTGAGAAGTAGTTTCATTCTTGTCCAGGCTGGAGTACGATGGCGCAATCTCTGCTCACTGCAACCTCCACCTCTCAGGTTCAAGCAATTCTTCTGCCTCATCCTTCTGAGTAGCTGGGACTACAGGTGTGTGCCACTATGCCTGGCTAATTTTGTATTTTTAGTAGAGACGGGTTTCACCATGTTGGATAGGCTGGTTTTGAACTCCTGACCTCAGGTGATCTGCCCACCTTGGCCTCCCAAAGTGCTAGGATTACAGGAGTGAGCCACCACACCTGGCCAACACTTAACCTTTTTTGAGTAGAGGATTTGAAAGTAGGCTGCCTTTAGATGCAGCTCTGGAGTACAAGAACATGAAGGGTATGACTAGGTTTTCTTGCTGACCAGGCACAAAATTGAAGCTATGTTTGGATTACTTAATTATAAGCTTAAACAGCAACCTAGGTTCTGTGTTACACTTTGTTTGGGATTAAGTGTACAAATTTTATTTTTTTCCCTTTTCATATTCTTTGCTTTCTTAATGCACGTTTTCATTACATACTTAAGAGTTGTTATGTTGCTGTTTAGTTTTTCCTTATGATCGGGCTCAGAAGCTTTGCTTTCTGACCGCAGAGATATATGATTAATATGTTAAATAAATGTTATGTTTGTTATATTCACCAGTAAAAAAAACTGAATGAAAGTTTTTCATATGGCTGTGTTGCTATGCTGTATGATTAGATCAACCACATTTTGGTTGTATGTTATTAAGTGCTTACTGTAGTCTAGTATCAGCATCTACAGAGAGGGATAATCAGTCATGAATGTAGACTCTCCAAAGATTTTTCTAAGATTATCTCAGCTTATTTCTAGGCTTTAAAATATTTAGTGCTTGTTTTTTATTAGCAGCAACAACAAAAAAAGCACAAGGGACACTGCAGAATTCCTTGACAGTGTCTGTTTTATGTTTTGAGTTTTAAAGTGCTTTAGTGGTAGTATCCGTTTCCAGTGATTTAATGAAGGTTTTAAAAAACATGTACAATATTTATGTTAAGTGATAATAAATAAATTAGGTATATTCAACTAAAACTTTTTCTTACTGATATGCTAATTTGAATGCTTTTTCCGTAGAATGAATTAAGTGCAGCAACACACCTGACCTCAAAACTTTTAAAAGAATATGAAAAACAGGTATTGTATATCAAAGCTTTAAAAGCATAATTTTAAAAGTACAGCATCTGTATAGAAAGATAGACTTTCATCAAGAATCCTTAAAGTTTTCTTGAATTCACAGAATATCCCTTCGAAATTTCATGATAGCACATATGTTGAGATAATTTTAATGATTTAATATTAAATACAGAGGCTGTCTAGTTTACCTATTCTCTTTTTACAAATGAAGAAGTTGTGACTTGCTCAACATTACACTGTATTGGAGGAACTGGAGCTAAATGCTAAATCTTTGAACTCCCAATTCGGTGGGTATTCCATTTTGCCATGTCAATTGGTCACTTAACAAATATTTTAATTAATGTTTTTTAATTATACATATTACACAGTTTTAGTTAAATGATATTTTAGAACTTATTCAAAATTTTAGATGTTTTCTGAAGTTATTTAAAAATGTAAATTATAGTAATGTAATTCCCAAAAGACACAACATTGAAACTTTACCTCATCTTGTTTCTTGCTTTTCAGCGTTTTCCACTGGGAGGTGATGATGAAGTTATGAGCTCTACGTTGCAACAGTTTTCAAAAGTTATAGATGAGGTAAGCATTTACTTTATTTTACTTGATTAAATGGTCTTATAATAAACCCAATTTAGCTTTTATTTATGAGTAAAGCTCAGTTACAAAGATAACTAAAGAATAGCCTTACTTCTACGTCCTGGTGGCTAGCTTATTAAACAATACTTTCTTTCTCTGATTAAAACATTGTTTTCCAGGAATAAACATATAAATGTGCTTCTTCTTCATGTAGTCCATGTAACATTTAGTCTTGACATGTGTCATTTGATGTAGGCAGAGAGAGAAGACTTAGGTTGTGAACTACATCTGGGTTCTCTGTGGTTGCTCTTTTGCTGTCAAGCAACATTATACTGTTTAGTCTTTATTAATCCTGCCCTCGTAAATGGCCAAAATCAACCCTAAATTTCTCAGTCATCACAACAGATCATTAAAACAAAGACCTAAAGTCTAAGAGGAAAAAAAGGTAATGAGATAATATGGAGAATCAATAACTGTTCTCTACTGTTGCAGTAAAACCTCATCTTTTCACATGGATCATTAGATAGTCCTGCATTTTCTAGAATTTTAACTAGAAAAGTAATTTTTTTGAAATATTATGTTACAACAGGAAATGAAGATAAAGAAATAGTTTTTTTCATTAAAAAAATTTGTAGTAAAATACACATGGCATAAAATTTGCCATTCATGACATTTGGTACATTCACGGTGCTGTGCAACCATAACCACTGTCTTGTTTTTCATCATCTCAGAGGAAGCCTTGTGCCCATTAAGCAGTGTGTTAGTCTATTTTCACACTGCTGATAAAGACATACTTGAGCCTGGGTAATTTATAAAGAAAAAGAGGTTTAATGGACTCACAGTTCCATGTGATTGGGGGAAGCCTCACAATCATGGCGGAAGGTAAAGGCATATCTTAGGTGGTGACAGATGAGAGAGTTGAAAGACAAGGGAAAGGGGAAACCCTTGTAAAATCATCAGATCTCCTGAGACTTATTCACTACAACGAGAACCATATGGGGGAAATTGCCCCCATGATTCAGTTATCTCCCACTGGCTCCCTCCCACAGCACATGGAAATTATGAGAGCTACAGTTGAAGATGAGATTTGGGTGGGGACACAACCAAACCATATCAAGCAGTCACTTCCACCTCCCTGCTCCCTCAGCCCTTGTCAACCACTAATCTGCTTTCTTTCTCTATAAATTTGCCTATTTTTGATATTTCGTATAAATGGACTCATAATTTGTAGACTTTTTAATGTCTGCTTTCACTTAGCATAACATGTTCAGGGTTCATTCAAGTTGTAGTATGCCTCAGTGCTTTATTCTTTTTTTGGCTAAATAAAGTTTCATTGTTATGGATATACCGTATTTTGTTTAGTTAGTCATCTATTTATATATCTGTGTATCTGTTTATCTAGTCATTGTTTATTTGTGTTGTTTTTACCTTTTAGCTAGTTCAAATAATGTTATGAGCATTCATATACAAGTTTTTTTGTTTTTTTAACAACAGTTTTCACTTCTTTTGAGTAGGTACCCGGGAATGGGATTGTTGGGTCATTGCATGGTAATTTTATGTTTATTTAAAAGTTAAGTAACTGTAGAAAACCACCAAACTGTTTTCTATACTGCCTGCACCATTTTACATTCCTACCAGCAATATAGGAGGGTTCCAGTTTTTCCACATCCTCACTAACAATTATTTTTGTTTATGTGTATTTAAATTTTTTTAAAAAAATTATAGCCATCTAAGTGAGTGTGAAGTGGTATCTCATTGTGGTTTTGATTTGCATTTTCTTGATGTCTAATAATCTTGAGCACCTTTTCATGTGCTTATTGGTCATTTGTTTATCTTTGAAGAAGTTATTCAGATTCTTTGCCTATTTTTAAATTAGGTTGTGTATTTTTATTGAGTTGTAAAAATTCTCTGTTCTGGATACAAGTTTTTTATCAGTTACGTAATTGGCAAATATTTTAATATTTTCTCCCATTCTGAATTTTTTTTTTTCACTTTCTTAATGGTATAGTTTGATGCATAGAAGTTTTAAATGTTGATAATATCTATTATATATTTTCTTTTGTTCCTTGTGCTTTTAGTGTCATATGCAAGAAACTAGTACCAAATCCAAGGTCGTTCTGTGTTTTCTAAGAGTTTGGTAAATGGAATTTTTTTTTGACTATATAGTATTTGGTACTGTATCACATAATTTTTCGTGTTTTTTTTAATGTAAAATGTATCAGAACCTTTTTTACTAGATTCTGTTTAATTTATCTAACACTGGTTAAATGTCTGTGTATAGTTATTTGGCCTTTTTGGTTTTTCCTTTTCTAGCTTAGCTCTTGCCATGCAGTACTTTCAACTCAACTTGCTGATGCCATGATGTTCCCCATTACGCAGTTTAAAGAAAGAGATCTGAAAGGTATTGAGGTCAAGCTTATGTTTACTTTCATTGGCTGTGAGATCAGTGCTTGTAAAATGCATATTACTCTATACTACACCATTTCTGGACCACAACGTGTGCCACTCTTACTTTGCTCAGTTACCAAACATTTACAGGAGCTCCTGCTAAATGTCAAACTAGATATTGAGAAATACCAATATGGATAAGATATCCCCTCTTTCAAGAAATTCTAGAGAAGGAAGTAGGCACACACATAATTACAACACTTATATCTCATAATTAGGGAATGAGCAGGGTGCTGTTGGGGCTGTTAGGAGGGGCTCAGCAAGGCTTCACCCAAGGATGTGTCATGAGCATTGAACAGTGAAGAGGAATTTGCCAGGGAAAGAGTCATGGTTCTGTTAGAGGGACTAGAGTGCACAGGGTATGGCTTATAGAAATACACTGCCTATTTTGACAGTAGGAAGAAACTCAGTATGGCTGTAATGCTGGCTGTGTTAGAGTGAGGCAGGAGATGATTCCAGAAATAGAATAGTGGGAGTAGGTCATGCTAAGAGGCTAGACTTGAGTTTATGAGCAAAGGAGAAGCCAATGGGGGTCTTTAAGGAGAGACACAGTTCCTTTGAAGGATGGAATAGAGTGGCCTTGTTATGTAGGAGACTAGACTGGTAAGTTTTGGGAGTCCAGTGAGATATGACCAAGGCCTGAATTAGGATAGTGGCACAGGGTATAGAGGTGTGTATGTGGCCCGAAGTGGCAAGAGGTAGGGGGGTACTGGCACATCTAACAATCTGCAACCTAGTAGTTTGTGGGTTTTATTTTCACCCATTTAGGATTACTAGGTGATACAATGAGAGTTTTATAGAATTGGTTCTGCTTTCCCAGAACTTGAAATCTCAGTCATACAGACTTATTTCCAAAATATGTAGACAGATTAAAAATATTGAACTAATGTATCAGTGAATGGTAAAGTATTTAAATTATACATAGAACACAGACAAATGCATATTATACTACTATTCTATACCTACACCATTTCTGGACTGCAACCTGTGCCACCTTTACTCAGTCTCCAATACATCTCTGATGTATTTTAAAGATGGAGTTACTAACTGTGGCTGTGATCCTCAAGAATGGTCATTTCGAAGGTCTAGAACAAGATCTCTTTTCCTATAATGTAAGGGGACTGAATGGCGTAATCTTAATAAGATGGTTTGTTTCTTGTTTAGCATTTCAATGTTTAGATTCATATATCAAGAATGCATGATTTTGGCACTAAATCAGAATATTTGCATATGTTAGCATTTATAGTGGGTTTTTGAAATTTGTTTTTGTGTCATATCACTAAACAAAGTAGATTTGTAGCAAGTAGATTTTCTGTTACTAATGCTTGTAAGTGTTCCTTAGACTAGCTGAAACACAGAGTAGCTTTTTCACCTTGAATGTTGAAGTATGAAATATTATTTGGAATTTTAATTATAATTTAAGTGGCAGTTATTGTTTTCCAAACAGTTGTATTGTGTAAGTATGCCAAACTTAAATTATTCTTGAACTTTTTCAGAAATACTAACGTTAAAGGAAGTATTTCAGATTGCAAGTAACGGTAAGCCCTATAATTTGCACCCTTATTTCTTGCAGTGATGTATGTATTTACCAGTGCATATCTGTGGCCAGACTCTTTGTAATAATTGAAAAAAAAAGAGAACCCAATTAAAAATAAGTGAACATTACTTAAATCAGTATTGCTGATTAAATTACAATGTTTATACTAAGAAAAATCTTAAGGGAATTAAGTCTTACAGGCTACTAGCTTCATAATACCTAAAGAGGTCGTGTAATATTTTACCTTTCTTGTTCTTTTATATATTCCCATTTTTCTTTAATGAGTGTTATATATGTATATATTTTAAGATATGGGGTCTTGGTCTGTTGCCCAGGTTGGAGTGCAGATCATAACATACTGCAGTGATCCTCCTGCCCCATCCTCTTGAGTAGTTGGAACTGCTGGCATCCTCTTGAGTAGTTGAAACTACTGGCATCACTGTGTTTAAGCTGCTTTTGCTATTTTTGTGTTAAAAAATACTTTATAAAGCTTTAGTACATTGTAGTTTCCTTAGAATTAATTTTTTTAAAAAAACCAATTTGATAAATAGACACATAATTTAGGGGAAATTTGGCTGTGAGGAAAATTTGAGTGCAGTGATCATGTGGTAGGAAATTCTTGCTTTAGTACATTTTTGGAAAGATGCACATGAGAAGATCATTTAAAGCATTTGTAAGTTTTGAAAATTACTGTTGTATTGTCACTTGTTTTTTTTTTCCAGATCATGATGTTGCAATTAATAGATACAGCCGATTGTCAAAAAAAAGAGAAAATGACAAGGTGTGGTACATGTTTATTCCTTCAGCGTCATAATTAACAACTATTCATTAGGTGGTCTAGTTTCTCCTGTATAAAAATAGAACCAGCAGTTACTTTGTATGTTTTGTTATATTGCTCTTATTCTTTCCTTCTGGCTGTTGAAACCTTTCTGATAATCATTGACCTCTTTAAATAAAATATTTTCTTCTGCCAAAATTTGGTGTTATAACTAAACATAACTATTCTGGAAATGTAACTGACACCCAGTATATAATGTTGCCTCTTGTTGCTTTGGATTTTGAAGACATGGCATTGGTTCTGTTTGAATATATGCATGTTCAAAAATGTTTTCTGAGATAGAGTGGTCAGAAAGTAGAATTGTCACACACACAATGAAATTCTGTTATGAGACCCTCCTTATTTACAGAAATATATATCTTTTGATATTTGTTCAAGGAGTGAAATACAGAAGTATTATACTGTATTTGAGGAGAAATGCATTCAAGTAAAGATGAGAGAACAGAATATTAACGTTCTTCTGAGCATGCCTTAAGATCATGTCTTTCTCTAGCACCTAGTCTGAGGCTTAATGTGTAGATCTTTTTAGATGTTTGTAACTGAGGTGATCTCTGTGACTGCGTGTTGGTGTCTGCAGCCTTGGCTTCAGCTGCTGGTAGAGTCACAGTGACCTGCTTGTGGGAATCCACAGCTGGGTAGGATTTACTGTGCAGTAGCTACTGTGACAAAGGAAATGTTTCTCACACAAAGTTTAGTACAAAGATTTGCTTTATTTCTAATTTTAGCTGCAGACTACTTAATGGTGTATTGATAAAATACATACATTTTGAGATTTATATTAGTCACTTGGCCTTAGAGAAGTAGTTAAAGGCTCTAGGTATAAAATTTGATATATTTTACATTACTTCTGGCTGTTCAAAGTATTTTAAAAAACATTCTTTCACCAATTTTATTTAAAAATTCATTGAGCACCTAATATATGTCAAGAATATATTAGTTATACCCAACTAGTCTGGTATATTGGGGGAACAATGTGAATAGGCTTCACTCCTGCCCTCAAGGACTGGATACTCCACATTTATCGAAGGCTTCCTTTGTGAAGGCATGCAAGTCGACTAGGAACAGAGTACAAGGATGGTGAGAAGGCATGGATTAACTCTGTTATTAGTTAAATACAATAATAGGGGTTTTAATAAAATGCTGAGAGAGCACAGAGAGGGCAGCAGTTAGCTTTGATTGGTGAATTGGGAAAGGTTACACTTTTTTTTTTGAGACAGAGTCTCATTCTGTCTCCCAGGCTGGAGTGCAGTGGCGCAATCTTGGCTCACTGCAACCTCTGCCTCCCAGGTTCAAGTGATTCTCCTGCCTCAGCCTCCCCAGTAGCTAGGATTATAGGCATGTGCCATCATACCCACCTAATTTTTTGTATTTTTGGTAGATACAACATGGTTTTACCATGTTGACCAGGCTGGTCTTGAACTCCTGAACTCAAGTGGTCTACCCACCTCAGCCTCCCAAAGTGTTGGGATTACAGACATGAGCCACTGCACCTGGCCAGGAAAGGTTACACTTTTAAAAGGTGGCATTTTCATTGAAGATAAGTGGATAATACCAGTTTGGAATCAGAGAGAGTGCTTTCCTGAAAGAAAAACAGCCTTTCAGAGGCACATGGTAGATTTGGGAGAGTGTAAAGGTTAAGAGTACTCTGTGACAATAAAGGAAGTGTTTGGAGATATGGCAGAAAGGGTAAGAAGTATATTGGGACCAGATTACTATGTCAGTGACCTTGAAATTTGTGTTGGAGTGGGCAACCTCCAAGGATTCTAAGTAGGTGAATAACACCATGCAGTTGTGTCATAGAACAAGCATACTAATGAAAATGTGAAGAGGACAAGACTAGAGGGAATCCAAAGAAAGGAATTGGAATAGTTTGCAAAAGTATAATGAAGGTCTCAGCTAAGGTTGTTACTGAAAGTGGAGAGGAAGGAGTACTTTTGGGAGATATTTCATAAGTAGAATTGACAAGATTTGTGGTAATAGGAATGAAAAATGAGTCCTAGATTTCTTGGATGTCTGGATGGATCCTGTAGTAATTAAGAGAGCTAAGAAACAAAGTAGAAGAACAGGTTTTGTGTACAAAACTATCTTCAGTTTTGTACATTTTCAGCACACAAACACATGTAAAGAACCTAGCTGGAGATGTGTTTCCTCTGTCTCTTGGGAGAGTGAGAGGCAGGAGATAAAATCTGTGAGTCATTGAGTCATTTGTATAATGGAATATTAGAATATTCTTGGTACTTGATGAGGGATTCCAAGGAAAGCAGGAAGACAGAACCTAATGCCTATTAGATAATAGGTATTCAATAAATATTTGTTTTCTGAATAACAAATGTGTGCTCTGGGGAGCACACATATTTCAAATATGGGTGAAGGAAGACAAACAGGCACAAGAGAGGAGGACTGATAGGGAGAGAACCAGGAGGGAAGAATGGTATGCTGTGAACTGATGAAACTCAAAGACTAATGGCTGAGCTAATACCAACAATTGTCTGCCCTTCCTCATTGTGATAAGCTTTATCTACCATGCGTAGTTGAGTTATTGTACCATTCTTAATTATGTACAGAATTCTGTTTTCAATATGCATTTTTTTTTTTTTTGAGACAGTCTCTTTCTGTTGCCAGGCTGGAGTACAGTGGTGTGATCTCAGCTCATTGCAACCTCCACCTCCCAGGATGAAGCTATTCTTATGCCTCAGCCTCCCCAGTAGCTGGAATTACAGGTGTGCACCACTGCACCCAGCTAATTTTTTCCATTTTTAGTAGGGTGGGGATTTACCATGTTGACCAGGCTGTTTTCAAACTCCTGGCCTCAAGTGATCTTCCTGCCTCCACTTCCCAAAGTGCTGGTATTACAGGAATGAGCCACCACACCTGGCCTCAATATGCATTTTGTAAATTATGTGGTTGGAAGTTAAACAGGAAAATTGACTTAACCAATGTTGAAGGATTTTTCAAAGACCGGAAAACAGGGACATTAATGCTCAATTGCTTGTGATATACCTTTTCCTTGGGTAGGTCCTCTTCCCCACAGCTCCTACTGAAGATAATTCAAATAATTATCTACTGTAGATAAAAGATAATTGTAGATATAGAAGATAATTTACCATTATTTACTTAATTTTTTAAATATTTTCATTCAAAGGTGAAATATGAAGTAACAGAAGATGTGTACACGTCCAGAAAGAAACAACACCAGACCATGATGCATTATTTTTGTGCATTAAATACTCTTCAGTACAAGAAGAAAATAGCATTGTTAGAACCTCTACTTGGGTACATGCAAGCCCAGGTAAATACTGTATGGTATTTTGGATTGTAACTGTTCTAAAAGCTTTATATTAAGCTTGGTATTTACATTAAGTGTAAAGATATTATAAACTATTTTCCTTTTTTTGCTGGTGGGTGGAATCTCACTCTGTTGTCCAGGCTGGAGTGCAGTGGCGCCATCTTGGCTCACTACAGCCTTTGCCTCCCAGGTTCCAGTGATTCTCCTGCCTTTGCCTCCCAAATAGCTGAGATTACAGGCGTGCACCACCTGCCCGGCTAATTTTTGTATATTTAGTAGAGACGGGGTTTCACCATGTTGGCCGGGCTGGTCACGAACTCCTGACCTCAGGTGATCCACCTGCCTCAACTTCCCATAGTGCTAGGATTACAGGTGTGAGCCACCATGCCTGGCCTATGAACTATTTTCAACATCTTTGTTCATGTCAGTGTTTTAAGAAATAATTTTAAAAAATGTCATCAGACTATTATTTTAAGGAAGTTAGGAAGAATGGTTTTCCTTACAAATGAAGATTTCAAATATTTTAGGAATAACAATTTGTTCACCTTAGCTGGGGACTGAGAACAGAAAGCTAAAGGAACTTCAGAGTTACACCTATTGCTGGAGCTTCAGCTAAATACTTGCTTCATAATAGATCTGAAAGAGAATGAACAAGTTTGAGTTTATCCCACATTTTTTGCATACTTTCTGAGTTAATAGATGAACTCCAAAGTGCCCAAAGAGGTGTACATCTGGAAGGGGGCTAGAAAATTTATGTTTTAGGTGATACGAGACATAGCATCAGTCTCCTAAAAATCAAGAGTTTAAAGAAATTCGAGGCCAGGTGTGGTGCCTCATGCCTATAATCAAGCACTTGTGTAGGCCGAGGTAGGAGGATCACTTGAGTCCAGGAGTTTGAGACTAGCCTCAGCAATGTAGGGAGACCACATCTCTACAAAAAATGAAAAAATTAGCTGGGCATGGTAGCATGCCTCAGTGGTTCTAGCAGCTTGGAAGGCTGAGTCATATGAAGGACACAAAAATATATTAAACAATATATTTAAAGTAAATCATAGGACATATTTCCTAGGAGGCTGAGGCTGCAGTGAGATGTTACTGTGCAGTCTGGATGACAGAGGGAAACCCTGTCTCAAAGGAAAAAAAAAAAAAAGTTGAATATATTTAAGTAAAAGGGTACTTTACTGAATATTCCTCAGCCGGAAAACTTATCTTTGTAGTAAACATGAAATAGTTTATATAATTTATTGGAAATGCTTTAAAATTTACTTTCTAATTAAAACAATTGTTAACCATACCTATGTATTACTTGTTCAATTCAAAAAATATAAAAGGATATATAGTGGAATTTAAATCTAACTTCCTTAGTGGCTCCATGTACAGTAGAAGTTGCAAACTACAATGTGTTTTTACACAAATGGGAATATTCTTTTGTTTTTTTTTTTACTTAACCATGTATCTTAGAGATCATTTATATGATTTACTTTAAATATATTCTTTAATGTATTTTTGTGTTGTTCCATTCCCCCATCCCCACTCTCCAGATAAGTTTCTTTAAGATGGGTTCTGAAAATCTTAATGAACAACTGGAAGAATTTTTAGCTAATATTGGAACAAGCGTACAGAAGTAAGTATTGTTTTCCTTAAAATTGAAAGTGAAATGATGTGAATGATAAGTTAACAGCTAAATGTAAAGATACTTACCATTTAATTTCCTGAGGGAATATTTTCCCTGTCATAGAGTTTCTTATGTGGTTCATGGTTACTTCTTGTTTTTTTTATCTCTTTTTTTCATAGATCGTGAACTTTGAATTTCATAGTAGTGGTAATTTTATTGATTCTAAACTCAGTTTTATGTATAACAGACACATAATAGTAATTCTCCATAAGTGAAATTATCTTTAAACTTGAAATTGTGGGAGATTGATGGGAGATTACTAAATATTGTTTCTAAGCCCTGAAAGCTTAGAGAGAGAAAGTAGTTCTCATCAGGTTCAAAATGCTGAGCAGTGTATGTGGTCAGTCTGTGGTATGGAGAGAGATGAAATTGATTGTTGTTTTAAAGGCACAGGACAGAGCAGTTTGAAAATTATTCCAAAATCAGGCATTCAGTAGGGAGTCTTTAGTTTTTTTAATTTAATATTGTTTCCAAAATATCTAAGTTTCAAATAAAATGTAAATCTGTTTTAAAATGTATTCGTGTTGTTTTAACCACTCATGCCACTCTTCCTCTCTTTAAGAAAACATACAAAACAAATATGCAGGTAAACATGATTGGTAAGTTCTTTATTGGTTGTGATTTGTAGTAAATAATTCTGTCTCTGTCAGTGTTCGCAGGGAAATGGACAGTGATGTAGAGACCATGCAACAGACAATAGAGGATTTGGAAGTAGCCAGTGACCCCTTATATGTGCCTGATCCAGACCCCACCAAATTTCCTGTTAATCGAAACTTAACCCGAAAGGCTGGATACCTTAATGCTAGGAAGTAAGAAAACCATTGTTATTTTTGTATATTGTATATCATGTAAGACAGTACCAAATGAATATAATAAATAATTGATGTCTGTCATTGTTTTGATTTTTACTAAAGGTTGAAACTTTTTAGAGGTGTTAGTATTCATGTGAACTTTTTGACCGATGAGGTACATGAATACTTTTCAGAAGTAAAATCCTACCTAGATATTTACTGAATAATGTAGAATGAGAAAAGAAGTGAAACCAAAGCTGGGTGTGATGGCTCACACCTGTGATCCCAGGACTTTGGTAGGCCGAGGCAGTCGGATCACCCGAGGTCAGGAGTTTGAGACCAGACTGGCCAACATGGTGACACCCCACCTCTACTAAAAATACAAAAATCAGCTGATCATGGTGGCTCACGCCTGTAATCCCAGCTAGTCAGGAGGCTGAGGCATGAAAATCACTTGAACCTGGGAGACAGAGGTTGCAGTGAGCCGAGATCACACCACTGCACTCCAGCCTGGAGGACAGAGTGAGACTCTGTCTCAAAAAAAAAAGAATGAAACTAATTTGAGTTTAAATAAATATTCACATATTGTATCAGAACATGAGAATATTATCAAATATCATTGATCTTACTTTAAGATATTTATAATTCTAGCACCAAGTCAAATGTTAGTTTTCACCTGAAGATAGGATGGAGCAGGTTTACCCTGGAAATAAAATACATTCTACTGTTTTGAATTTACTCTCTTGGAAGTTGACCTATAACCTATATTTTATGGAGCATTATTATAACAGCTGCAGTTTTATGATTTCCAGTCTTGTTTTGGAAACTGTATATACATTCACAAAAGTGAGTCAACATACATGAATTTATCTTAGAGACTGAAAGTGTATTTATATTTACTTTCTTGGCACCTTGGTGCCTTTTTGCAAGCCAGTTCTTTGTAACATGCTCTATCTTGTGTCTGGCTGATGATGAGATTTCAGGTATGTTGTTATTAAAGAGTGAATGTGTTTCTTCATTTAGTAAAACAGGTTTGGTGTCATCTACCTGGGACAGACAGTTTTACTTCACGCAGGGTGGAAATTTGATGAGTCAAGCCCGTGGGGATGTAGCAGGAGGCCTGGCCATGGACATAGACAACTGTTCAGTGATGGCTGTGGACTGTGAAGACAGACGATACTGTTTTCAGATCACTTCTTTCGATGGAAAAAAGTTAGTATTTTTTTCTACTAATAATCCATAATATTTTAAACTACTGAAATGTGGGATAATTCCTTTTTGTTTAGAAATTTTATGGACATTTTAGGTTTATTACATATTGAGATAAATTGCTTTTTAATCTTGTAGAATTATGTTGAATTTTTGTTTCGGACTTGGTTATGCTTTCTTGGTATTTTGAGGTTGTCAAAGCAATGTCATATAGTAAAGACCTGTGATTTCATGTTAAGGAACTGCAACTGAAAATCTTGCATAGTATGGGAGAAGACAGAACAAGTTAATGGAAAGAGTCCTAAACTTAGGGTCAGAAAGTTCGAAGTTTGGATTTATTACTTACTGTGTCACCTCAGACTTATCCCTTCTCAGCTCCATTTTCCTTCATGTAAAGTGTGAATGGGGGAGTTGTAATCCCTACTTTGTAAATTGTTGTAAAGAACAGAAATTCTAACATATGTAATGTGACTGACATAGTAGGTGCTAACAATAGTGTTATTTTAAAATGTTAATCAAATATTTCTGATGAGATTATTTTCCCATTAATGTTATAATAATACCATTTTTAAAAATTCCATTACCTTTTTTTTTTTTTATTTGAGGCAGGGTCTTACTGTGTCGCCCTGGCTCGAGTGCAGTGGTGTGAACATGCTCACTGTAGCCTCAACCCCCTGGGGTCAAGGGATCCTCCCACCTAAGGATCTCAGGTTGCTAGGATCACAGGTGCATGCCACCATGCCTGGCAATTAAAAAAAAAAATTTGTAGAGATAGCTCATCATGTTGCCCAGGCTGGTCTCGAACTTCTGGACTTAAGTAATCTTTCTGCTTTAGCCTCCCAAAGTGCTGGGATTATAGGCATGAGCCACCACTCCCAGCCTTCTATTACCTTTGCATTAAATGAGAATCTTTAAAGTAGCATTTAAAGGAAATATTCAGAAAGCATGGAAAACATAAAAAGGTATATGAAAAAATCCTGCTGTCTTATTAACCAAAAGCAACAATTAACTTTTTTGTCCATTGCCTTACAATTTTTAACCTAAGTACATTTTTAAAATAGTTGAAATATTGTCATTTGGATCTGCAGCCACCTATTAAAAACATGTTATAATGGCTATACTATAATTTATTTAAGGACATACATTATAATTTAAACATTTTCCTAATGATAGAATTTTAGACTGTCTGCCATTTTCCCCCCACTCAATTAAAATACTGTTTTTGACCTTTGAACTTTCTTAAGTTAATGTTCAGGAGCAGCCTCTGGGTTCCCGGAAAGTCATTTTTTCCCCTGTATTTATGCACATTAAGATATTATAAAAATAGGGAGAGAGATCCAAGATGGCCGACTAGCAACAGCTCAGGAATGTAGCTCCCAGTGAAAGCGCAGAGAACGAGTGGACGCCGCACTTTCCGACGAGTTTTTGTTGCCCACAGATCGGGAGATTCCCGGCGGAGAAGCCACGCGGGTCACCGGCGTGGCTCTTTTGCCGGCACTCAGCGCGGCACTTCCCGGTGCGGAGTGTGCGGGACGGACAGGGACAGGCTCAGCTGGTCCCATCCCCACAAGGAAAACAGCAATTGGAAGTGCTGAGGACTGAGAGTTCCACAGCGGGCGCAGCGAACCCGGGAAGGTCTGGCTCTGAGGGGAACCGGTGTCCGCCAAAGGAAAACTAAGAAACAGAAAAACTTCATCACTGGGCGGAGAGAGATCCAAAATGGCCGCGTAGCAGCAGCTCGGGATTGTGGCTCGC
>PVKP010011361.1:0-61550 GCA_004027715.1 Plecturocebus donacophilus
TAAAATATTGGTTGGCTGCTTATTTGTTATTTTCATCCCCTATTCCTTCCTGTCTCCATTGTTAAGCACAATTATTGGCATAAAAGAGGTTTTTAATACCCATTTTTAGACTGCATTCTAGCCTGGGCAATAAAACAAGAATCCCATTCTCTCTCTCTCTTTCTCTTCCTCTTTCTTTCTCTCTTTCATTCTTTTTTTTTCTTTTGTTGTTTCTTTCTTTCTTTCTCCTTTTCTAAAAAAAAAAATTGCTTTGTGTTATATTAAAGTTATTTGTCTCTGACCCATGAGTATCATGTCTTCTGCCAGAATCTATGAAACTGTGGCAGGCTAAGTTGTTAGCTTTTGAGTAGAGTAAAATGTCAGACCTTTCATAGTTCTTGATACTGGTGATATGCTATAAGACTTTTCTTCATTTATTTTAAGAGTGGTCAGTAAGGTCTTTTGTATTAGTTAAGGTTCTCCAGAGAAATAATCCCCATAGGAGATATTACACACACACACACACACACACACACACACACACACACACACATACACACGTGTGTATGTATATGTATGTATAGTTTCAAATACTTAGACATATGTATATATGTTTAAGACAATTCCTTATATGTATGTATAGTTTCAAATACTTTTCTTAGACATATATATATTTCTAAGATAATTCCTTATATGTATGTGTATATGGAATATAAGATATTCCTTATATTTAATCTTGTGTGTATGTGTATAGTATGATTTATTTTAAGAAATTGGCTCATGCAGTTATGGAGGCTGATGAGTCCCAAGACCTGCAGTTAGCAAGCTGGAGTCCCAGCAGAGCTAATGTGTAGTTACAGTCTGAATCCGAAGTCCTGAAAAGCAAGTGAGCTAACAGTATAAATTCTAACCCAAAAGTTTGAGGCTTAGGGACCCAAGAAGAGCTATTTCAGTTTAAGTCCAAAGGCCAGAAAAGACTAATGTCCCAACTCAAGTAGTTAGGCAGGAGGAGTTCCCTCTTACTCAGCCGTTTTGTTCTATTCAGTTTTTCAATTGATTAAAAGAGACTCACCCACGTTAGGGAGAACAGTCTTCTTCACTGAGACCACAGACTCCAATGTTAAATTCATCCAGAAACAGACATACCCAGCATCATGTTTTGTCAAATGTCTGGGTATTTATGACCCAGTTAAGTTGATGCATAAAATTAACTATCACATCTTTCATTTTATCTTTCACACCTGGAGTCCCACATCCTTCAGTTTAGTAACAGTTTCAAATATTTTTTCTTTGATGGTTTTTTTCTTTCTATTTTTACTGTGATCTCTTTTTGGAATTCTTGTTAGTTAAATGTTAGACCATTTGGATTGGCCTTCCAATTAAAAAAAATTCCATTATATCCTATTTAAATGTACTGTTCTTTATATTCTATTTTCTAGGTTCCCTTGAATTGATCTTCCAGTATTACTACTTTATTATTTTCTAAATTAAGCTTTTTATTCTGAGATAATTGTAGATAAAACAGAGAGAGCCTGTGTACCCTTTATCCAATTTCTCTCAATGGTAATATTTTGTAAAACCGTAGTATAATGTCACAATGAGGATATTGAGACAGCCAAGATACAGAACATTTCCATCACTACTAGGATCCATTAACTGGGCTTTTCTAACTACGCTCACTTCCCTTTCCTAATGTTCTAACTAACTCCTGGCAATCACTAATCTGTTTTCCATTTCTATGATTTTCTTATTTTAAGAATGTTATAAACAAAGTCATAAAGTAGATACATTTTTAATGTTTTTTTTCATTCAATATTAATATAATTCCCTTGAGATTTATGCAAGTTGTTTTGTATATCATTTGTCTGTTCCTTTTTATGGCTGAGTAGTATTACATAGCATGAATGTTTCACAGTTTGTTTAACCATTCAACTGTTGAAAAATGTTTGGGTTGTTGATAGTTTTGGGCTACTATGAATAAAGCTGCTATGAAAATTTTTGCACAGATTCTTGTGTGAACATAAGTTTTACATATTTCTGGGATAAATGCCTAAGAATACAAATGTTGGATTGCATGGTAGTTGCATGTTTAGTTTTATAAGAAACTATCACACTATTTTCCAGAGTAATGTATCATTTTGTATTCCTACCAGCACTGTATGAATGATACGGTTTTTCTATATCCTCAACAGCATTTGACTTTTCACACTTTTAAAAATTTAATTCACTCCAACAGGTATGTAGTGACATTGTAGTTTTAATTTGTATTTATTGTGTTTTTAATTTGCATTTGGTTTAATTTGTATTAATACAAATTAAGTATCTAATGCTGTTGGACATCTTTTTGTGCTTGTTTGCCATCTGTATAAGTTCTTTGGTGAAATGTCTTTTCATGTCTTTTGTACATGCTCTAATTGAATTATTTTTTACTGTTGAGTTTTGACCAGTACATAGTTTAAAATTTTTATTTTGGTCATTTCTATTTCCATGAGATATTTCTTATTCTCTGAATTCCAAAAATAAATAAAAGTGATACTGATCTGTTTTCTACATGGGATAAAATGACTTCTCTTATCTTTCTGAGATTATTAATTAATCATGTAGATTTCTTAGAGGGAGTTTTCTTCTGACATCTGCATTTATCTTATATCTGGGAAATTTCTTTCCTTTGTTTCATATTCTTTCTTCATTTTTCAATTTTTCATTTTCCTTAAACATCCTAGGAATTATGGTTCAGGCCTGTCCTTAACATTTATGGGGCCCAGTACAAGATACAAATATAAGACTATACCAAAATCCTCCTATGTTGACAATTATAATTCCAAACAATGATGAGGATATTAATAATAATTATCAATTTATGTAACGCTAGCTTTTATAGGACTAGAAGTCATCAGAGCATCAAAGACAATTGAATTTAGTTATTATAGCTCATTTCTGGGTGTTCTTCATATCTGTAGATGTGTGGAGGAGTAATAAAATAATTTACATATTCTATTTATAAAATATATAGGCAGGAAGAATAATTTATAGAATATATATAATAATTTTTATATAGAGAATATATAAAAATTATTATATATATTCTATAAATTACTCTTCTTGCCTTTAAGGAAATGCACCAAATAGGTTATAAGGAATATTTTTACATAACTTGGTGACAATAAATGTTTCATTGAAAATGTAGGTTAAAGTGAATGTAAAAGAAGTAAAAGTTTTATTTTTCATGTATATTGTCAGAAATTTATTTTTATTCAAGATATTTAAAGGGCATTTTTAAGGTGGTAGATCACTATACTAGCTTTTATGATAAGTTCAGAGTGACTGTGTTCTTTAATAAATTTTGTGCTAATGATATATGGTGACCTCTAAAATGAATGGCCAGGGAAGGGGCTACTCCTGTCTGGGCCCAAGAGTGGTTCTGCTCTGGCTTTTCACTTATCAGAGAACAGGGAGCTAAGAAGACATTTTCCAGGGTGTAACAGTGAGGATCATCAACATGCAGGATTCTCTCTGTGGTGAACAGGCATGCACTCAGCCCTTCGTTAGTTTTCCAGTTGTCAGTATTTGGGCATGTTCTTTCTGAGAAGGTCACTTTTTCCAGACGAGAAATCTCCAATTCCTTCTGGCTGCTGGAATTCTGGAGGCTGAATAGATTTTCAGACTCCCACACAATCCCCCTGAACTCAGCCACATGTTAAGGCTCATCCTCTGCTGATCCTGGTTACATTTCCTCAGTGCAAAATCTCCTGGCGAGTGGAGGAGGAGATCCAGAATTTCAGTAACGTCATATATAGGCTTTCAACCAATTTTCCTCTTTAAGGCAAAAGTCTCACCCAGCTTCCCACCTCTGACCCACCTTTCTCTGCTACTTCTAAGTCCTTACTTTTTCACAGGTGTGGCGAGGGGAAATCAGCCTGTTGCCTCTTAGTATTCTCTGCCAGATTGCAGTTTTCTGTGCTAATTTGGTTATTACTTCTCTGTCCACTTAGTATCTTCTAAATTTTGCTTCCATCTCTAGTTCACTGTTGCCTTCTCTCCCATTCCTTTATTCTTATGGATTGGTACCTGTTAAATGGTTTAATTCTGTCATTCAATGGAATTTTTGATTCAAAGAAGATACATGTACCATGTTTACCTGAAAGTGTTACCTTTTGGAATTTTCAATCCCCTGTAAAAGGCAGCATATCTTAGTTAAGTAATGTTTGCTTGCAAGTGCCACAGCTCAATCATAACCAACTTAAACAAATACTATTACTAGTAATAATGGAAATTGTAATGGAAGGTGCCAGTCTGGGTTCCAGCAGGAAACGGAATTAACGCATATGGTTCAAATAAATATTAATGAAAGAAATGCTTACAGAGGTGCAGCAGTGCTGAGTATAATTCTGAGAGACACAATCCAGAATGCCATAATCCTAAATGTTGAAATCCTGAAAGATCAAAATCCCTAAACTCTAAAATCTCTAATGTCTAAATTTTTGAAAATCACAATTCCAAAATATTAAAATCCTGGATGTTGAAATCCTAAAAGCTGAATTCTAGGGAAGGGGTTAGTGGATTTTTGGTTGTCTGCAGGATAGTTGCATCGTGTTAGTTGCATCATATTAGGTGGAACTATTACCCTGTTCTTGTCTTTACTTGGAAATTAAGTACAGTTTAAGGAGATGTGTATGGGTGCCAAGTTGACAAGGTGTGAATTTATGGACTTAATTTTAGACGTCAACTCGATTGAATTAAGGAATATCTAGGGACATGGTAAAACATTATTTTTGGGTGTGTCTATGAGGGTTTTTCCAGAGGAGATTAGTGAGTGAATCTGAGTGGATTAGGTGGGGAAGATGCTGGAAATGCTGTTTGGCACTATCCAATCAGCTGGAGGCCAGGAAAGAACAAATTCAGAAGGCATGATTCTTTCTTTCTCAGAGCTGAGGCAGTTTTTCTTCAGTTACCTTGGACATCAGAACTCCAGGCTCACTAGCTAAATTATTATTGGTGTCATGAAAGCAGAAAATTGCTCAATTGCAATGGCTGAGCAATAACCAGGCTTTCAAATGGGCAGCATAGATTTGTAGGCCACAACCACTCTCCAAATACAAGTGCAGCGAGTGTTTTGAAGGTCATAGAAGTGAAAACACAGGCAGAAAATACAAGAAATTTCCCCTGCCAAGTTATTCAAACATGTCCCTTCACGCATAGTATCATGCATGCCTTCAAAAAACACTCTTCTTTAGAGAATAAAAAGAATTTGATAGCATCAGCGACCTTCTGAACCAAAGACACTTGATGGCATAGAGGTTTTTCTAGTATTAAAAAACACATTAAACAGTTAACATTTTTTGTTAGAATTTGTTGAAGAAGATAGACTTTTTAATAAGCAACACTAAATCTAACATAGAAGACCTAGTGCTTGCTTCACTCTGACTCATGGATGGCACTTTAAAAGTGGTCCCTACTCAGCTGGGCAGGGTGGATCATGCCTGTAATTCCAGCACTTTGGGCAGGTGGATCACTTGAGGTCAGGAGTTTGAGACCAGCCTGGCCAACATGGCGAAACCCTGTCTCTACTAAAAATACAAAAATTAGCCAGGTGGTAGTGCCTGCCTGTAATCCCAGTTGCTCTGGAGGCTGTGGTGGAAGAATTGTTTAAACTTGGAAGGCGGAGGTTGCAGTGAGCAGAGATTGCACCAATGCATTCCAGCCTGGGCGACAGAGCAAGACTTCGTCTCCAAAAAAAAAAAAAAAAAAGAAAGAAAGAAAGGAAAGAAAAAGGTCTCTACTATTTTCTACTATTGTTTTTGTCAACTATACGCAATTCATGGCACTGTAGGATCCAAAAATTCTATAATTTATTTGCTTGTTCATGTGTTAATCAATGGAAAAGCACTTTATAAACTCTTACTTGAAGAGTTGGTGAGATTTGCAGAAGAAAATGAATTTCAGTGACTCCCCAAACCACAATGACAGATTTGGAATTAGATGCAATGAAGAGTTCCAAAAGCAAATTTCAAGGTATTATACCAAAAAGTTGTTTTTTCTGTTCAGTCCAGTGAATTTGGCAGAAAATTTAGATGAGTGGATCGGCCACATGACACAGCAATGATGGAAACTTCAGTTTAAAAATGAGTCATTATTCTGAATGAAAATTTCTTCCAGCTGATGACATTCTAAGAGATTATAATAAATTAAAGCCACATTTGCCCTAAGAAGCCAGTGAAGTTACTGGCTGATTTGAAAATAATTATGTGGCCGAGAGTGGTGGTTCATACCTGTAATCCCAGCACTTTGAGTGGCCGAGGCTGGCAGATCAGAAGGTCAGGAGTTCGAGACCAGGCTGACCAACATGGTGAAACCCCATCTCTACTAAAAATGCAAAAATTAGCCAGGTGTGGTGGTGTATGCCTGTAATCCCAGCTACTCAGGAGGCTGAGGCAGGAGAATAGCTTGAATCCCAAAGGTGGAGGTTGCAGTAAGCCGAGATCACGCCATTGTACTCCAGCCTGGGTGACAGAGTGAGACTCCGTCTCAAAAAAAGAAAATTAAAAAAAAGAAAAGAAAAAGAAAATAATTATGTGTGTAGTAGTATAAAAAGATACTTTTTGCAATGGTGTTGCTGTTTCATCAACAGTATTGTTTCTGCCAAATTTGTGGTTTGCATGTGAGTGCATGCAAAACGAATTTCTGAGTACCCAAAATAACATAGAAGCATGGCACAGAAGCTGAAAAAACTTAATAAGGAATGCTCATGTTGATGTATATTAAATCGTAGAATTTCAAAAAAGCAGAGCCGTGTAGAAAATGAATGTGAATGGACTGGGTGCAGTGGCTCATGCCTGTAATCCCAGCACTTTGGGAGGCCGAGGCAGGCAGATCACCTAAGGTCAGAAGTTCGAGACCAGCCTGACCAATATAGTGAAACACTGTCTCTACTAAAAATATAAAAATGTGCTGGGCATGGTTGCGGGCGCCTGTAGTCCCAGCTACTCAAGAGGCTGAGACAGGAGAATTGTTTGAACCCTGGAGGCAGAGGTTGCAGTGAGCCAAGATTGTGCCACTGCACTCCAGCCTGGGCTACAGACTGAGACTCCGTCTCGAAAATAAAAATGAATGTGAATGTATTCTCTGAAGAGAGCCACACTCTAAGAGGAAAAAAAAAAAAAGGCAGCTATTCACTGGGATGCAGGACTTCAAAATATTTGATGTGAAAGTTGGTCAGCTCTTATGAATTGATTCTCTCTGTGCAATTGCTCATAATCTAGCCTAGTAATCTACTTTTTTCGTAGGTCAATTTTTCATTTTAGTGTGTTTTTTTTTTAAAGATTTTTTCACTATTTTAAATTGTCAGCATTATTTTTCACAATTTCCTATGCTCAATATTTCATCTTTACATCATTTTCAATACTGGAGGTATAAAATTATGTGTAGATTTTTAGAGAGTTCTAATTCATTTTATGTACTTTTTTGGCAAATGTGACTCCATGAAAGTGTACTATCACAAGGTTGACTTTGTGTGTAAGCATTGTACATGTGTGGGAAAACTTTGAAACTTCCTCAATAAATGAAGAGATATCTTTTTGCATATCTATACTCATGAAAGATAAAATTTCTTGAGATCTTGGCTCTTTGGGCTAGCAGTGATGATGTGGTGATAACTCATCCAGGCTTTTGATGGATCTCATCAAAAGACTCGGGTTGTGCATTACTATGGTTAGTAATTATGCACACAATTATGTGTTTATACACTTTGCTTTTAGGCCTATTACGTTAGGTATCCCAGCCAGGTACAGAAACTTTAGCACTTCCCTTGGACTTTACTGCTAATGTTTCACACTGATATGATTCAGTTCCCAATACTTTTAGTCCCCACATTCTTAATTCAAATTCTTGACAGATTTTTGTTGGTCACAAATCAACCAGTCTAGTCTCTTTCTTTTGTTTGTTACTCCTCAAGATCTAATTAGCTATCACCAGAGGTTTAAATCATGTAGTATAGATATGGCTGTAGGAGTTTACTCCCCTGAGTAAGAAGGCAGTCTCAGAGAGGGGACTGTGGCTGGGCAGGCACCTCCAAAAGTGTCAGCTTCTCAAACATAGGTTGAATAATTATCCTACATTGCATGAAGTCATGAGCATATTATCAGAGTTCTCTCTTTAGGACAGAGGATATGATGGTTAACTTTAGGCACTGTCAACTAATGGCCAGGAATAAAAGAAAGTACTAAATGTATGTGTGTAGCTGGTGGGAGGGTGACTGAGTGAGGCTGTACAGGCTGTGCACAGCACGACTCCAGACACCACCCTTCTGCAGCAATGTGAATCATGTTCCCCTGGAATTTTGCTGTGGCATCCTTGTTCTCAACTTTGCTCAAGGCTTATTCTACTATGAAATCACTTATGTAGCATTTAACAATGTAGTACCTGAGACTAGAGGGATCCTGGAATCAAGTTTTACACTGTCCCCATGTCTACCACTCATGGAAAATGACAAAGCCGAACAGAAGTTTCAATAGCTTCACAGGGGATGTGTCCATAGACATCAATGGCAACAAAACAGAGGTTTCAAAACTCAGCTGTTTGCAAAAATCACAATATTATTAAAATATCAATTGAGAGCTTTCTTAGGATAAAATGCTTTTTTAATTTATTCAGTACATACTGCATCTATGAAAAAAATATTGTTTAAATGATTGATGGCTTTAGTAAAATTGCTTGGGAAAATCTGTTTTGGCTTGTCAGATAGTCATACTAGGATTTAAAAAAATACTGTAAAGAAGTGGTCCCCAGACAGGCAGCATCACTTGGAAACCTCTTTTTATTTATTATTATACTTTAAGTTCTGGGGTACATGTGCAGGTTGTGCAGGATTGTTACATAGGTATACACATGCCATGGTGGTTTGCTGCATCCATCCCCCCCATAATCTACATTACATATTTCTCCTAATGTTATCCCTCCCCAATCCCCCAACCCCCTATTATACCTCCCCTAGTTCCCCCACCCCCCAGCAGGCCCTGGTGTATGATGTTCCTCTCCCTGTGTCCATGTGTTCTCATTGTTCAATACCCACTTATGAGTGAGAACATGTGGTGTTTGGTTTTCTATTCTTGTGTCAGTTTGCTGAAAATGATGATTTCCAGCTTCATCCATGCCCCCGCAAAGGACGTGAACTCATCCTTTTTTATGGCTGCATAGTGTTCCATGGTATATATGTGCCATATTTTCTTTATCCTTCTGTCATTGATGGGCATTTGGGTTGGTTCCAAGTCTTTGCTATTGTAAACACTGCTGCAATGAACATACATGTGCATGTGTCTTTATAATAGAACGATTTATAATCCTTTGGGTATATACCCAGTAATGGGATTGCTGGGTCAAATGGTATTTCTATTTCTAAATCCTTGAGGAATCATCACACGGTCTTCCACAATGGTTGAACTAATTTATACTCCCACCAACAGTGTAAAAGCGTTTTATTTCTCCACATTTTCCACAGCATCTGTTGTTTCCAGATGTTTTAATGATTGCCATTCTAACTGTCATGAGATGGTATCTCAATGTGATTTTGATTTGCATTTCTCTAATGACCAGTAATGATGAGCATTTTTTCATATGTTTGTTGGCCACATAAATGTCTTCTTTTGAAAAGTGTCTGTTTATATCCTTTGCCCACTTTTTGATGGGGTTGTTTTTCCTCGTAAATTTGTTTAAGTTCTTTGTAGATTCTGGATATTAGCCTTTTGTCAGATGGGTAGATTGCAAAAATTTTTTCCCGTTCTGTTAGTTGCTGGTTCACTCTAATGATGGTTTCTTATGCTGTGCAGAAGCTCTTAAGTTTAATTAGATCCCATTTGTCTATTTTGACTTTTGTTGCCATTGCTTTTGGTGCTTTAGTCATGAAGTCCTTGCCTATACCTATGTCCTGAATGGTATTGCCTGGGTTTTCTTCTGGGGTTTTTATGGTGTTAAGTCTTATGTTTAAATCTTTAATCCATCTGGAGTTCATTTTTAGACATGCAAATTCTCAGGCTGGCTGCAGTTTGAGAAAGTTAGAGAACTGCTGCATTGGAATCACCTGATGTACTTGTTAAACCAAAGATCATTGCCCTCCCTGCACTGTTACTAATTTAGTAGGTCTGCAGTGGGGCATGGGAATATGCTATTATTGGAGAACAAGTTTTCTTAAGAAATAGTTTCCACCCAAAGATCGGTAAATGTATTAGGACAAGTTTTGGGGAGGACATTTTCCAGACAGTTGGATTGTCTACATCAAAATTGAAAGAGTTTGGCAAGATTTCTCATTTCTAATGTTATTTGCTTTGGGATGGTAGAGTCTTAAAAAACCTTTTATAAAACATTAGCCCAGATATAACTCCAAGAGCTTTAAGTTTGCTTCAAATTTTGGAAGAAATATCAAGTCAGACCCTGTGTTTTACACATGCAACTAGTCATTACTATAATTAACTGAATCTGAAAAGTGATTTTTGCTGAATACAAAAATCAAAATTGAGTTCATATTTCAGTGTTATTTGAGAATCTTCTACCTTTAAAAATCAAGCATAGCAGTATCCCTAGACAAAGAGGGAGTGAAAGAGAAGCTGCTGGATATGTATCTTACAAAATTGTTTCCCTGTTCTTTGGTGTTTCTGTGCTGCTCATAGAGCCAGCAGTTGCTAACCATGTGCATTAGAAGATTGTGCAGTTACTAACACAGATGTACCACACTGGTGAAATGACTCTTTGGAAAAAACATCAGTGAGTCTATTAAGACACTGGGTATTACCATAACACCCGCTACTGAACTGCTCCAGTGTCATAGTAGATTCAAGATTTATGTTTTGGAGCCATTGGAAGCAGTCATGACACATACTTTCCTCTCTTTCCTAATTTAATGACTGTCACCATGTATGATTATCAGACATCCCCACAGATTCCAGAATGTGGAAAGTCATTGGAGCTAGAGCAGAGGAGCCAAGCAAAACACCTGCAAGGGATTTCAAAAGTGATTACAGTTCAGTTGCTGTATTTTCAGTGAGAGATACAGATGATGAGACAAAGAAGCATCTGCCTTCCTTTCTTCTGGCTCTGTGCAACATTGTAACATGCATTCCCTGCATGACTGCAATCAATCACTCCCTTGGATCACAACTGTGGTCATTCATACATGTCTTCATTTAACAGACACTTATGTCTGATAAATATTTACTAAAGAAGTATGATCAATGTCTGTTAGCAACAGTTTAGGGAGCAGATGTTGTTTTAGGAACTTGGTAGTCTTTACATGGATGACAAGAGTATAATGTATTTTTACACTAACACCTGACAATGATATTTTTTTCCTCAAGTTCATAAGGTGGCTTTATACACAGTGTTTTATTTTCCAAGCTCCAATCCTGGGATTAGATCAGAAAGAAATTATCCCCAAAGTGAGGAAGTGGAAACCTACATTGAGTGATTTGCTCAATGTCTACAGCTAATAAGTAGTGGGGTGAGTGGACATTTATGCGCAGATTTTTAATTTTCAAGTTCTGCCTTTAACAATTAAAAGCAATGCTGTTAGGGTTTGGTATTATCATTTTCTCTTTCTGGAATTCTAAGGGTTAAACTTTTCCCTTTTTCCAGATGTAATTTAGCAAATGAAAATGGTGGGGTTTTTTGTTTGTTTTTTTGTTTTTCTTCACAATTCCTTTCCCAAGGGACAGCTGACTATACTGTTAAGGATGGAGGTAAGGCTGAGGTCAGTGGCTCACATCTATAACCCCAGCACTTTGGGAAGCCAAGGCAGGTGGATCACTTGAGGTTAGGAGTTTGAGATCAGCCTGGCCAACGTGGTGAAACCCCATCTCTACTAAAAATATAAAACTTCCCCAGCCTGAGCAACAGACTTTGTCTCAAAAGGATGAAGGTAAGAGAAGCCGAGAAGCCTAGCCATGGTGCCCAAAGTTCATGTGTATTGCAAGTGTTGGGGCCTGAGGCCTCGGTGGTTGGAAAACTGTTGCCGTTGACTGGAGGCTTCCTTTCATTGCCAGCACCAACCACCCTCTTTACTAGTTTCAGATGGTCCAATCCTGATCCCTTCTGTAATACTAGCTTTAAAGGCTGGTCCCTCCTTCCTTAGATGGTGAAAATGGCTGGAAAAAGAAAGCAAATGCCTTGCAAGAGTAGGGACACAGTATATATCCCATCCAGCAATATGGCTGCTGATTTTGCTGCAGGGGAATATGAGAAGCTTCCTTGAGATTCTTCAGATTCCACTGTTAGCTTCATATAAGCTAAAGTAAAACTACACAAACAAAGAAAGTATATTCCATTTTAGCTAGGAGTATAAAGTAAAACAAAACATGACTCAAGGTTTCACTTGAGGTGCCTGCAAGTCTTGCACCAAGGATATGAGTATAAATAAAGTCCTATTTGTGCCTACTCATGCAGATAGGCTATATTTCTAAGCATTTTGTGTATATAACTGGTAGGCGCTATCACTGCATGTTTAGTTTTAGAAAGCTTTATTTTTTACACTAAATTTACTAGCCATGAAACATGCTAGACATTAAAGTCTTATTTTTAGCAAAAGAAAAAAAATCCAAAAGCCTGCTTACCCTGCAGCAGAGGGGCAGATTGCTTTTCTCAGGTTCTGACAAGTTATTCCCAAGGCCTCTTTTTCAAGATAGACAATAGTGTTTGTTTTGGTCAGGGCAAAGAACAGAAATTCTACTTAAATTTGGGCAAAATAAATTTATTACACGGTAATCAGCTTACAGAATCATTGGGCAGGTTAAGGATTAAGCCTTCAAAAATTGATTTGGGAACCTAAAGGTGGCCAGGTGCTGTGGCTCAAGCCTGTAATCCCAGAACTTTGTGAAGCGGAGGTGGGTGGATCCTTTGAGCCCAGGAGTTGGAGACCAGCCTGGGTGACATGGTGAAACCCCATCTCTACAAAAAAATACAAACAGCCAGATGTGGTGGTGTGCACCTGTAGTCCCAGCTATTCAGGAGACTGAGGCAGGAGAATTGTTTGAACACGGAAGATGGAGGTTGCAGTGAGCTGCACCCCAGCCTGGGTGACAGAGCCAAACCCTGTCTAAAAAAAAAAAAAAAAAAAGCCAAAAGACCACCAAAAAACTACTTGTATTGGGAAGTTGCTCATGCCAGAATCAAGCTGCCCTACCACAAACCAAGAGGCCCTTGTAATTAGGAGGCCCCTACAGCAACACAAGTACACCTGATAGAGTAGCATCAATCAGATCCAGCCCTAGCTGCAAAATAGTCTGGGAAATGTGATTCTTTAGCATTCTGGCATAGAACTCAGTAATATAATCCACCACACTAACCTACTTTTTTTTTTTGAAGTGGAGTCTCTCTCTGTTACCTATGCTGAAGTGCAGTGGTGCTATCTTGGCTCACTGCAACCTCAACCTCCTGCATTCAAGTGATTCTCCTGCCTCAGCCTTCCAAGTAGCTGGGATTACAGGAGCCTGCCACCACACTCAGCTAATTTTTGTATTTTTAGTAGAGATGGGTTTTTGTCATGTTGGCCATGCTGGTCTCAAACTCCTGACTTGAGGTGCTCCACCTGCTTCAGCCTCTCAAAGTGCTGGGATCACAGGTGAGAGCCACTGCACATGGCCCTTACCTACTTTTTAACTTACCTACTTCCCTAGCGTGGACAACCAGATTGCTCATTTTCTACTATCACAAAGATCCAATGAAGATTCTTCTAGACTGTGTGACATTTTCTCTGGGATGGATATCCAGGGGTGGGATACTAGAGTCAAAGGGTATATATACACTTTTTTTTTTTGACTAAGTACTGCCATAATGTTACTCTCCAGAATAGCTCTGTTACTCTAACTCCCAAAAGTTTAATGTAAAAATGATTTTATATTTATATATACCATCATCTTAAACGATGAATAGTTTCTACTGTCAAGCGAGAGTCAATTTATATTTAAAAGCCAACAGCTGGGTTAAAAAAAATTTCTTAAACATTATTTCTAAAACAACATAATTAAATAGAAGATAAATCAGTAGACTAACAGAATTTATTACAATTATTTTCATTCATAGAAAGGGTGGGTAGGCTGGGCACAGTGGTTCAGGACTGTAATGACAGCACTTTGGGAGTCTGAGGCAGGTGCCACTTAAGCCCAGAAGTTTGAGACCAGCCTGAGCAATGTAGTAAGACCCTTTTTCTAAAATAAAACAAAACAAAAGAATTAGTTAGACATGGGGGTGCATGCCTGTAGTCTCAGCTACTTGAGAGGCTGAGGCTAGAGTATCACCTGAGCCTGAGAGGTTGAGGCTGCATTGAACTGAGATCATACCACTGCACTCAAGCTTGGGTGACAAGAGTAAGATCCTGTCTCAAAAAAATAAAAAAAATGAACAAATATGGCTCATTCCTGTAATCCCAGCACTTTGAGAGGCCGAGGTAGGCAGATCATGAGGTCAGGAGTTTGAGACCAGCCTGAGCAATGTGGTGAAACCCTGTTTCTACTAAAGATACAAAAAATTAACCGGATGTGGTGGCACTCACCTGTATTCCCAACTACTCAGGAGGCTGAGACAGGAGAATCGCTTGAACCCGGGAGACGGAGGTTGCAGTGAGCCGAGATTGTGCTGCTGCACTCCAGCCTGGCCGACAGAGAGAGACTCCATCTCATAAAAAAAAAAAACAAAGAAAATTTGATAAAAAGGGGTGGTAACAGGGGCAGTAGAGAGAACACCGCAACTTCTTGCATTAGACAAAACAGTTCAAATCCTGCACGTGTGAGGCCAGGCACGCTCCTTAACCTCTCTTTCAGTCTAATTTGTTTGAGTATCAGTAAGATGGTGGTAATGATAATAATGATATAGTGTTTTTGAAAAATAGAAGTTAATGGATATGAAGCAATCAAGAGAATGCCTGGCACATAGCCCTTCTGCAGGAAACGTCATTATTATTCTGATGAGCACCTGTGGACCTGTCCCTGTGATTGCTCATCCACACCTCTCATCTGAATGAATTTTTGTGGCACACAGAGACCTAGACTGTCTATTCAAGTATCTTCTGGCTGGGCCCTCCCTTATTGTTCTTGTTGCTGTCTTGCAGAACTCCGAACATAAAGAAGACAGGAAAACACACACACACACACACACACACACACACACTTTTTTTGTAACTTTAAAGGATGACCACAGAGAACCACCTAGAGAGGGAGGGCAGAGTGCAGAAGCAGCACTAGATGGTGCAGACCTCCCATCTGGGTGTGGAGAGTGCGGGCCCGAAGCGCCACTGGCCTGTCCAGCACACTGACTGCTGCATAGGAGGACAGTGGCCTCCTTCAGCTGTTTTTGACGGTTCTCTGTCTTTGAGGGTCTTTCGTCTGACTTCCCATAACAACCTACGTTTCCTTTTAATAAGTCTTACCACACTGTGCCGTAATCTTTGCTTTCATCTTATGAATGATTAAACAGATGTGTTTAGTTATTTGGCCACACTCAGGCTTGTTCTTGCTTTCTGAAAGGTTCTGAGAATTTCAGGTGGCATGTTTGCATGATTTCTTACCAGTCTGGATGTGGTCAGGAGGGAGAAACCAGACCAGTTATTTGAACAGTGTGAATTTCATGTAGAGAGCTATATGGAAAGATAACTGGAAAGGCAAAAAGAGAACACGGTTCCATCTCAGAGGCGGTGACTGCAGCTGCTGCCCTTCACTAAGGCTGGGGGCAAAAGGCACAGGTTGGAATTTCTGAAAGGCAGATGTTTGGAGGAAGAACCTGTACAGGTAAAACCCAGGCAGGTGGAAAGAGCCTGGTCTGCTGGGGCGGGGGTGCACTAAGGCTGGCTCTGCAAGTATTAGAAAAACGGCAAACTGCATTGAGCTGCTGCTGCAGCACAGAAGGGGACTGCCCTGCTTGGTGCAGTACACTGCAGGGTGACACAGGAACTATAAGAGTACAAAAGGAAGACAGGGCCTTCCTCCTCCCAGCAGCACCCTTCCTGCGCCCCCTACTGACAGAACCTAAGTGGAGTCAGCCTGCAAAGCAGAAATGGGATTCACGAGTCTCAGGTCCAGTAGTCTGCAACGTGTATAGAAGGGTGGGTTTGAAGCTGAGAAATAATAGCATCATAAGTGACACACTTCTCAAAATACTTTATGCTGAATTTTAGAAAATTAGAGGGCATATCCAAATGTCCATCAATGGATAAATGGATAAAAAAATGTGGTACATAGATACAGTGGATTATTATTATTCAGCCTTAAAGAAGAAGAAAATCCCACAGGGATTTTAATTAACAGGGATTAAACCTGAGAACATTATGCTAAGTGAAACCAGTCGAATATGAAAAGACAAATACCATGTGATTCTAACTATATGAGGCATTTAACATAGTCAAACACAGAGAACAGGAAAGTAGAATGGTGGTTGCCAGGGGCTGGGGGGAGAGGAAAATAGGGAGTTGGTTTAGTAAGTACAGTGATTCAGTTTTGCAAGATAAAGTTCTGGAAATCTGTTATGCAATAATTTCAATGTTCTTAACACTCCTAAACATCACACTTGAAAACAGTTAAGATGACCCATTATATGTTGTATGTTTTTTTAAAACCATAATTAAAAATTTTAAGAAATTGAGACCTATAGGCACTAGCTATTAATATTTCTAAGGCATTTTAAGTCTCTTCACTGACTTCTCAGCCTGCTTTCCATAGGTTTCTCTACATTGCCTTGTGGAGAATCCTTAGACCTTATCCCACCTTGAACTTGATTATTCCACACTTATGCTATGGAATAATCTTTGATCTCTTCTTCATTGTTACTTTCTGACAAGTGTTTACTTAATGCTTAATATTCAGAATCAAAATGATAAATGCAAGCAGCTACTCATGAAATATGGTTGCAAAATAAGATATAGTAATCTTGCAAAGAGGCCCAGCTCTATGGCCACTGTTAAGGTTCTATATCAAGGCTGGGTAAGGTGGTTCACGCCTGTAATCCTAACACTTTAGGAGGCCAAAGCAGGAGGATCCCTTGCCCAGTAGTTTGAGACCAGCCTGGGCAACACAATGAGACTCCTGTTTCTACAAAACATAAACACATAAGCCAAGTATGGTGGTGTGCAGCTGTAGTCCCAGCTACTTGGGAGGCTGAGGTGGGAGTATAGCTTGGGCTCAGGAGACCAAGGCTGCAGTGAGCTGTGACTGTGCCACTGCACTCCAGCCTGGGTGACAGAGTTGGAACCCTGTCTTAAAAAAAAAAAGCTTCTATATTAATAGAATGGTCCAAAGTAAAACAAATTGTTTAAGAAACCAGCAAAAGCATTTTGATTAGGTTTACAGGACACAATAAAATTTCTTTGTTGAAATTTGTGTGTAGTAGAGCCAGGGTTATGCTGTTCCACAGTCTATTCTCTTTGTTAAATTGCCTGCTGGAGCCAATCTTCGCCATGTTGCCTCATAAACTTTTACATTAAGTATCCTATTATTGGACACTGGAGTGGGGAGTGATAGAAGGGAATGTAATTGTTTTAGTTTTAAATTTACCCTTGTCTAAATTTGTCTTTCACATATAGCACAAGGAGATCCTATAAGTCATGAAGGCATTCACCCTTCTCAAGGCTGGCTTGCATTCCAGAGAGATGAGGGAAGCACTTTTTAGGAGAAGGAAGAGGTAATCCCACAACCTCCCTTAGTAACTCATCTCATGTTTGACAAATCTTGCCACCACCGTCTTTGTAGTTAGTCCATTTCTCATCTGCTGCAATTTTCTCCCCCCCGGCCCCCTTTTCTGGTTCCATCGTTAATGGGTATTAAAACCAGCTGGCCTCCTTCTTCCGTAGAAGAGGCTTTTATAGGTGTAAAATGATTTCATTTGTCAACTACTTTGCTAAACAATTCTTTCCTCTAAACTTGCCCCATAAATTTTATTTTTCAGGTCCTTTAATTATCTTTTTGATACTTCTCTGAATCCTTAGTAAGCTTACCATACCGCTATAAAATTGTGGGATTCAAGTTTTCAGGGAATGCTACTACATTTCTAAACATTTTTGAAATTAATAGGATAATTACTCATTCTTATACAATATTCATTACAAAAATCATTGTTAAATCACCTTTCAACTCAGAAAATCAACTTCTCTTTGAGAGATTTTTAGTCTGTACGAAAAATAGATGACAATAATATATAATATATAATTATATGTTGGTATAAATGAGAATCAGGATGAGCATGCGTAACTATGAGAAATTTCCTCATATCATAAATTTCTAACTATCCTCTTATTTTCTTAAAATACATATATATAAAATGAAGAAAGTTAAAAACATTTTAAATCATATCATTTTGAGGTATCAGGATTTTACATTTTAGTGACCATCTTTTTGTGTTTCTCTTTATATTTATTTTCACACATTTATAATTTATCTTAAATATGATTGTATCATTTGTTTTATTGGTCATATTTTAAAACACTTTTCTTTATGTATTCTTGTCTTCACCTACTCTCCCTTCTCCTCCAAGTAACTAATGTATTTACCCTTCTAGTCCTTTTCCCTGGACAGATACTCATATCTGAGTGTGTATTTAAAGGCTTATCATTGTTTATTTTAGAGAAAACTATATAGCATTTTATGTATCTTGCTTTCTCACTAAACAACTCTTTGTAGAAATTTCTGCCAGGCAACCTGTATAGATTTAACTCATTTATTTTCATGGTTGCATTATAGTATGGATGTAACTCTATTAATAATCAACGAGTCTCTCGTGTGTTTGTAACGTTCTTAGTTTCTATATCAGGCTAGATCTTCAGAATGCGCTTCTATTGCCATGAGTATGTCAGAACAGTAGTACACAGGACATTAAATAGCTGTGCCAATAAAATGAAAGTAAATGAATGGTACGTCTTACACAAAAATCTAGAGAATTACAAAGACAACAAAAAAGGAAGGAATTAATAATGATAAAAAGGGAAAATGATGTATTAGAAAACAAAGCAAAAAAGGATTACTAAAAAATAAGTTCAGAATCTGATTCTTTGGGAAAAATCAACAAAATAGACAAACCACTGGCCATATTAATGAAGAAATAATAAAGGAAGCTCAAGAATACACAAATTAGAAATAAGAAAGTTCAGAGGAGAGAAAACTAAAAATTATGAGGCTACTTTGCACTACTCTCTGCAAATAAATTTGAAATGGGTAAATTTATGGTATAATACAATTTCACAGTAGATATGGAAAGCCTAAATGGACCAATTAAGAGATAATAAATAGAAAAGTCAAACAACACTCCTCTATGAGGCCCAGATGGTTTCACACAGGAATTTACTACAGCTTTAAAGATCAGTTAATCCTAACAGTATTTAAACTATTCCAAAACATGGTTTAAAAATGAATCTTCAAAATTCTTTTTATAAAGTAAATTGATTCAAAAATCTGACAAAATTTGCTCCAAAAAATAGAACTGCAGTTCAGTCTTACTGTCTTGGTCCATTTGGGCTGCTTTAGCAAAATACCTTAGATTGGGTAAATTATAAACAAGAGAATTTATTGCTCACCATTGTGGAGATTGAGAAGTATGAAATCAAAGCACCCTGTGGTGCTTTGGTGTATAGTGAGGGAAAATTCCTCATAGAGGGCAACTTCTTGTTGTATCTTCACATGGCAGAAGAGGCGAGCAGGTGACCTCAAGCCTCTTTTATAAGGCATGAATCCCATTCATGAAGTCTCCACTCTCATGACCTAATAACTCCTAAAGACCCCCCACCTCTTAATACCTCACCTTGGGCGTTACTTTCATCACATGAACTTGGGGAGAACACTTATATTTGATCATAGCACTCCTGACCATCAATTAAAATATTTTAAATAAAATATTATCAAAAAGAACCCAACAACCCATTAATAAAATAATACATTACAACCAAATGAGTTGTTTTCCTGCAAAGCAAAGGCTCATCATGAGAAAATCAGCTAATATGATCTTTCATTTTAATACAAATAAGGAGAAAAATTATATGATTATCTCCATAGATGCAGAAAAATAATTTGACAAAACTAAACAATAGTTTAATAAAATAGAATATGGTGGATATTTTCTAAACAAGATAAAATATATATACCTCAGGCTACTAAAGCCAGTTTTACTTAATGGGCAAGCGTTAGAGGACTTCCTGCTGAGATGAGAAACACAGAAAGGTTGCACATCTCTACATTATCTTAGAGGTAGTAGGCAATGAATTTAAATAAGACAAAGTAATTAGAGAATTAGAATGAAAAAACAAAGCTATATTTACTTGCAGACAATATGATTATATATCTTAACAGGCTCCAAAAATCAATGTGAAAAGTACAATATACAAAAATAATTAAGTAAAGTAGCAATTTTTAAAATCATAATATAAAAATTAAACAAAAATAAGTATTACAGGCAAATATGTATTTAATGCTCAACAACAGTCATTTTGCAGTTGTCACTCCAGATTCTAGAAAAACTCCATTTCTAGAATTCTCAGAAAGTGTTGATGGGAACAATATTTATTCAATTCTTACATGTTCACAACAGTTTTTCTGTGACTTTTATATTGAAATGTCAGTATACTTAGATATAGAATACTTGGGCTGGGCGTGGTGGCTCATGCCTGAAATCCCAGCACTATGGGAGGCAAAGGGAGGTGGGTCACTTGAGATCAGGAGTTTGAGATCAGCCTGGCCAACATGGCGAAACCCCGTCTCTACTAATAATACAAAAATTAGCCACGTGTAGTGGCGGGCGCTTGTAATCTCAGTTACTCAGGTGGCTGAGGCAGGAGACTTGCGTGAACCTGGGAGGTGGAGGTCACCCAGCCTGGGTGACCACAGTGAGACTTCATTTCAAACAGACAAACAAAAAAAAACTGACTTGGTTCATAATTTCTTTTCTTGAACCACTTTGATGTTATTCAATTATCTTCTGGCATAAAACACTAATGTTATAAACTGTTCTTATCAATCTGATTTTCCCCTTTAAGTAACTTGGTCTGTTAGTCTGAATCCTCACATCCTCTATTCTATTGGGTGATAGTTTTACTAGACGATATTTTGATATTTGACTGACTGGTTTAATTTTTTTTCCAGGTAGACAAAATGTCCTTTAAATATATATCTTTTTTTTCATTTTATGAAACTTTATTGAATTATAGATCTTTTGTTGACTCCTATTATATGAATGCTGAGGGTTCCTGGCTTTCTTTCAGCTTTTTAATCTTTTCTTTCTTCATTTCCTTTTGGTTTTTAATACTTCGTTCCTTTCATCTCCTATTTCTTTTATGGAATAATTATTTGCTCTTATGTTCCTTCTAATTTATCTTAATTCCTGACCTACCTTATTATTAGTTTTAATTATCTGCTCTGTCAGCTCTCTTTTGCCCAAACATCTCATTTCTGAGATTTGAAAATTATGATTGAGGTTATACTTTTATAGCTTCTATTATCTTAAATTATTTTAACTTGCTTAAAATATTATATATTTATATTTGTACATAAACTTCTGGATGACTTTGTTGTTTGCAGAAATATTGTTCTACTCTTTATTTACTTTTTGCTTATAATAACTTTATAGGGAATTCAGTTACAATCATTCTGTTGCTAGTGTTTAGGTGAGATGTGTTTTCCTGAACTCCTCAGGAGGGGAGGAGAAGTCAGTATAGTTTGCTTAGCTTCACAAGTCTAGTGCTCTCTTTTGTTATCAAGAACTATTTAAAAATTTTTAATTGTGTACTATCTAAGATCTATCTTCTCCACTGCCCCACTTTCCCCCCTTCCACTCTGCTGTTGCTGCGTCCACTGTTGGGGTGTCCACCACTGGTTTAACTCCCTCATACTTCTAGCATGACCTGTGGACAGAGGTCTCATACTGCTGACTCAGCTGACCCAGCTCTTGGTGAAGCTGTATGTTCTCCCACAGTCTAGCTGTGATTCTCATTTGAAACTTGATTTGGGTGGTCAGTCCTTTGGTCTCTGCTACAGGGTCATTTTGTAGCCCTGTGTCGCCCTTTAGAGTTTGTTTCGACCTGCCCTTATTGCTTTTGGGATCTGGATGTGTTTCCTAATGTATCACCGCCTCTGCCATATCTGTGTTTTAACTTTGGTTAAGGTCAGGGATAGAGCCCTTTCTGAAATAACTAGGAAGTTATCTCTGTATTTCTATCATATTTTTATTTTGGTGGGAATGTTGCAATTTGCATCCTTTTCCACTCTCAATGCTCCAGATTCTCAAACTTTGTGTTCAATGCATGTTTGGTCTTCCAAAGAGCCTAGTTCTTACAAGAGGAGGTCTGGCTTTCATGTGTTAAATTTCCCATGATTACTCCAGCTAGGCATTTAATAATATTTAGAAATTTATCCATCTTATTTTTTCATGCTGTATCTTTCTTCCCTCAATAGCAGCACAGATGAAAAGCTGTCATTGTTATCACTTAAATGCTTGGGGAGAGGGTAATGAATACAAAGAAGTGTGTCCATGGAGGTTGTAAAAGAAAATTGCCCCAAACTTGATCTGGGACAGAATGTTTCTGAGATGTAATTCACAATCTTTTCCCAAGGAGGTGGGAAATAGCATTCCTGATAAAATATTTAAGCAATTTCCTGAGGGACTTTAATGGGATCAAAACTTGTTCTGAGAATCCAGTCACTCACCTACCCAGCTGATGTCTGTCAAGAATTTGGTAACTTTAAACAAACCATTCTTTTTTTGTTATTTGAGTCTAAGAATCTTAATCTAGCTCTGTGCTTTTTAACCAGAGGTAATTTTGTCTCCTGGGGAACATTTGGCAATGTCTGGGGGTGTTTTCTGATTGTCACAACTTGGGGTGTTGGTGCACCGGCATTTAGGAGTAGAGGCCAAGAGATGCAACCAAACATCCTGTACATCCTGACAATGAATTGTCGGGCTCAAAATGTCAATAGTGCTGAGGCTGAGAAACACCCATAGAGTCATTCTCTATTCCTCTGAAATATCCTACTGAATCTTTGAATTGGTCTGCTAAGGTCTTTTTTCCTTGAAGCAAGATTTAGTACAATTTTGATAAATTTTCATAACTAATTTGTTTAAAGATTATTATTTGTTTTTTAAAAGAGAGGATAGGGATTGAAGCCTCAGTTAATTCCTAAACATATTATCCTTCTATACCGGGTAGCTGTCAGACAGCTGCGACCTGATCTGCTTTTCATGTGTATATAATTCCCAGGCCCGGTGGGAAGCCTCAGTCTTTTGTCTTAAACAAGGATTTCTGGTGTAAAAGCTGATGATAAACTGGTATTTACCTTACTGATGTTGACCATTGAGGTTAAGCCCAATGTACTGTCTCCTAATGTTTTAGTTTTTAATTCAGCATGGCTCACAACCCATCAACTTGTCTCCTGGTTGTTTGAGTGCTTGAATTTATTTTTTGTTTTTAAGCAACTGTTTCCAACAGCAGTTCTCGGTTGCCTACTTTCCCTATGAGCAAGGGGAGTCTGCTTTACTAATACTGTTTTTCTTTTTGACTAAATGTTGTATTTGTAGAAACTAGCCTTTTCTCCCTCTTATGCCACTAGGAAGGGAGAATATAAAGATCTGCGGGTGAGATGAGGAGGAGAGGAGTGGAGAAATACTCCCATCCTGCCTGTGAGAGACTATGGAGCGCAGGAAAGGCAGCATGTGAAAGAGAGTACAGCCTTCTCTCTGAGTTTTGACAAATATTTAGGAGAAGAATGTATGTACCAGATCTTCAGTGTTGCAAGAAAGATGGAGTTATTGGTAGTAATGCTTGAGTTCACCAAACGGAGAAAGCAAGAAGAAAAATAAAATTCTACAGAATTGTTTGAAAGAGACTTAATAGGTTTTTTTCTCCTACATTTTCATGTAAAAGGGGAAAAGTTTTAAAGATGCAATTTACTTGAGACTTTTAGTGCCTAAAAACACAAGACAATTGTCTTTTATTTAAAAAAATGAGAAAGCACTAGCTAAACATGTATTATTCAAAGCTATAGGAAACTGATGTGGAAGCTGGGAAAAATATATTTTTTAACAAGATATATTTTTCTTTAAAATAATGGCTTAAATGTACCTTTGCTTTGCTTGAAGTGAGAACATTAGGAAAAGTATGGGATTCTAAAAATATGCATTCCACTAGATGTCTTCTTCTATAATATTAAGACAAAATGAGGAAGATTTTTAGGTAATTGAGATTATTACTTTGTACTTGGCTCACATCTTGTAATGTTATTTTTTTTTCAGTAGAAAAAGACTGCTGATTATTTTCCAAGCACTCCCAAACCACTAAGAGTGTAAATCTCAGGCTGAATGGCCTGTAATCATCAGAATGCCAGCTCTACTGGGCAATACCAGGGTAGTATAAAACAGGATGAAATGTGGTTTGATAGAGAAGTAGAGGGAGTGGCAGAACCATAGAGAAAGGACATGAACTTAAGAAACTGTGACTTTTTCCTGGAAGAAGAGACACTTAAGTTGAAAACCAGATGACCCAGTTGTATAGTCCATCGTTAAATTGCTATAAAGACATACCTGAGCCTGTGTAATTTATAAAGAAAAGAGGTTTAGTTGGCTCATGGTTCTGCAGGCTATACAGGAAGTATGATCTGGCACATGCCCAGCTTCTGCGAAGGCCTCAGGAAACTTACAATCATGGCAGAAGGCAAAGTGGGAGCGAGGTGTCTTACGTGGGGAGAGCAGCAGCAAGAGGGAGGGGGAGGTGCTACATACTTTTAAACAACCAGGTCTCAGGAGAACTCGCTGTCTTGAGAACAGCACCAAGAGGGTGGTGCTAATCCATTCATAAGAAATAACACCAGTGATGCAATCACCTCCCACCAGGCCCTGTGTCCAACACTGTGGGTTACAATTAGATGTGAGATTTGGTAAAGACACACTTCCAAACCATATCATCCCTTTTTAGTTTCTCCATCAGTGAAATGAGGAAAGTGATATAGCTAAGGTCCTATTGCTCAAAGCAGGACTTGGGCTAAAATCAGCAAATTTATCTGTTTTTTTGTGTTTATGAGTATGTGCCTAATTTTTATTACAGATGTGTTTTGGAACTAAAAATTAACAAAGCCAAGACACTTGTGGAGAAGTGGGGTAAATGGTTTGCCTTTCTTGAACTTCACTGTGTGTGGGGAAAGAAGTCTTAGGCTGCTGCCCAGCCACAGGCTAAATTGACCTGGATGTCTTCAATTCTCCTTTTGAGTGGGTGATAGTTAAGAAAAATGTCTTTTTAAAAAAGTGTCTAATGTTAACAGCTAGAAAATTCCATTTAGTCTTTGCTTTGAGGAAGAGAGTTAGAGTAGCTATCATACCATACCCAGCAAGAGATTCATGTATGTGCATCAAGGAACACTTTCAGAAATAAACCCTTGGTGGACTGTGGTGATCTCAAACCCTGGCTGCAATTGACAAGTAGGAATTATAGCTGTTCCAGGTTCACACACATCTCACAATTTCTAGGCATGGGGTCCTGGTATTGGTATTAAAACCTGCTTCCCTGGTTAATTTAATGGGCAGTCAAGGTTGAGATACATTGTACCAGGGAGTAGCACGCCAGGAAAATTGATTTTCAGTTTATCTAGTCTCTTAACCATCTAAGAGGCATTTGGCATTGGGTTGGCATTGTTAGTAGTTACTTATATCTACTGTTCAAGCAGGTGGCCAGTGTCTGCAGACAGTACCACGTGGCTATAAAAACCCTGTGAGAATGGCAAAGAAGAGCCTTCCCGATGAGCCCACTGAATTCTGTGCTATCTCCCTGCTTTCTCCCAGTAATGTGGTATATTCACAGGGCTTTGGAAGCCTGGACATGCCACGATATGACCCTCCCTATCTGTGCATTTATGTGCAGCAAGCTGTCTCCTTTACATACATTTGCATGTAGCTTCAGCATTGTCCATCAGCAGCTTTCTGTCGATTGCATCCTGCCAGCCTTGTGAGGATCCTGCAATTATACTTTACTCTTCCATAGGGAGCAAATATTTGAACCACTAGAACTGTGGCAGAACGAAATATTTTCTTCAACCATTGTTTTCCTTTCACTGTTTATCCCTGGAAAAGATAGGATCTTTTCTGAGAATAAAAAAATCATTTCTGTTAACACAACAACATGTTAATATTTTATTCCTGAGAATCAGCTAAGAGTAGCAAAAGGAAGGTTTGTTTTTCTTTGCAAATACTCCACCCTGAAGAATCTGACTTTATTTCTCACGATCAGTTACACCTGCATGCCCTCCCAGGCAACATGGACATGAATAACAATTCAGAAGATAACAACACAATGACTTGTTGAACAAATATTTGCAATTCATTTTTTAATAACGTAATTCTTTAAAACAGCTTGTAATCTTTAAAAAATAACTTTAGTAATATATATTCATTGAAGAAAAATCAGAGAATAAAAACAATTAAATATAAGAAAATAAAACTATTATAATCCAGAAAAACAGTAACATTCTTCTGTGTAGATGGGCTTCTAGGAGTGTCTGCAATTTACACACAAATACTTTCAAGACCTTCTGTATCAGACCTTGACCTATTTGTGATCAGATCCATTCTTTCTCTGCTCTATAGGCAAAGGATGGGGACTGGAGTGACAGCTGCAGACAGTGCTATCTGTTGTCCCCAATTTCCCCATTATGTGGTTTCAATCAGGGTTTGATCAATGGGACACCTTGCTGTGAGATTGGAGGGCTGCAGGAAGGAAGAAGCTAGGGTATTTTGACCACTGCTCCCCACCTTCAGCTTTGAGGGACATCTCCTCCAGCTTCCATGTGATGGGACCATCAAGGTCCTCACTTCAGCCAACATCAGCCTTTCGACTTCACTGTCACTGACTTTCCTTTTGTACCCCCAGCCTAGGGTTGGGATAGTAGCTTCTTGCTTTTGCTAATCTTTCAACTTCCTCTGATTTTTCAACTCTCATCTCCTGTGTATACAATTCTCTGACTTAAATTCTCTCTATTTAAATGGTAGTGTGGTTTCTGTGTTTCTTGCTGGACCCAGATTGATGTGGGTTCAAAGTGATATAAAAATAATTTTCTTTTTTTTTAATTTTTAGAGATGGGGTCTTGCTATATTGCCCAGGCTGGAATGGAGTGGATATTCGTAGGTGTGATCATAGTGCACCACAGCCTGGAACTTCTAGGCTCAAGCTCTCCTCCTTCCTCAGCCCCACAAGTAGCTGGGACTACAGGTGCTCACCACTGCACTGGGCAAGAAAATATCTTATCATTTTATCACAGGCTCTAACTGACTGAAATTGATTAAGGGCTATGAACTTTGGCCCTTCCTGGAACTAGCTGAAGCTCTGGTCAATGAGCTGTGGGTCTTTTTTACAGACCAATGGAGTCATTTTATCATATCCAGAGGAGAAATTTTCAATGCCTACTTAGCATAATACCTATGAACACACCTCCTTTTTCGCAATCTTGGTTGAGATCAAGCTGCAGAGAAAATGAGAAGCCAAAGAAAAAGGCAAATGAGAAATACATAATAGTGGATCTCTCCAGTGCCTTTTTCTCCATACATATCCTCTCCCTCCTCCCTTTTGTTCAGGTGTTCAACCCTGCCTGACTCAGTCCACGTGTCTCAGGGCAGGATGATTCTACCAAACTCCAGGGGTAGGCTTTTCCATAAGCTTCTCCCCTTTGCCGGGGACTGGTTCAGGAACTGACCTAGGACCCAATTTGTGCCAATAAGCACTAAGGTGTGCTCTGTTAGAGATTGTGAGAAAAGTACATCTTTTCTCTTCTGGGAGAGTGTTTTTGTTTCTAATCTTCCTCTGAATGTTGTTGGCAGCTGACGTGTGGCCCGGAAGTGCTGCAATCACTTCATAAGCAGGAAGCCACAGACACCAGAGGGCAAAACAGCAGGGACCTAAAGCCAGAGCCACAGATGATACCAACTCAGAAACCTGCTCTGAATTCCGGACTTCCAGTTATTTAAGCCAAGGAACTTCCTTCGTTTTGAAGGGAGGTGGAATTAGGATTCTTGTTACCTGTAGTGTAAAGTATTCTAATTTGTACAGAAAATTAGCAAAATACGTACTAGAAGTAAGTGTTCTGAATCTAATGGTTAAAAAACGAAGGAAGGAAAGAAAAAGGAAGAAGGAAAAGACACCTAAGTGATTATATGTCAGCCAATTTTAAAACTTTTTTAATATCCGACCAATTGCCTGACAAAAAGTCTAGAAACGCATTATTTTTGAAACAAATATGTTTTAAAAGAAGTTCTGATGTGTTTGTTGATATTTTTATGTTAGCAATTCAGATGAAAGTGAAATAACTATGATGTGTGCTGTTTCATCAATGAGATGAAAAGAATTTGCTGACTTGGAAAATAGTTTTAAAATGTTGGAAAACATTTTCCTTAACATTTTTGTGCTCTTTATGATGTAATGGCTACATTGTATCACAACATCCTTTTAAATGTGATGTGCAAAAATATTTTCTTCATCACTTTGTTAAGTGTGGAGTGACAGCTGCAGACAACGCTTCCTCTTGTCCCCTTCATCTGGCTTTTCTTAGGGTTTGATCAGTGGGATACCTTGGTGAGCGACTGGAGGGCTGGAGGAGGGAAGAAGCCAGGGTATTTGGACAACCCCTCTCTGTCTTGAGGGACGTCTCTTTCGGCTTCCGTGTGACAGGACCACAAGGTCCTCATTTCCTTCAGCTGAGCTCAGCCTTTGGGATTCACCGTCTGTGGGTCAAATCTGGCTGCCACCTATTTTTGTAAATAAAGTTTTATTGATATCCATTTACATATTGTGCATGGCTACTTTTTTACTACGACAGTAACATTGAGTAGTTACGACAGAGACAGTATGGCCTATAGGTAGAAGCCTAAAATATTTGCTCTCTGAACTTCAATCAAAAATGTTGGCCAAACCCCAGTTCAGACAATCAACAGAACAATAATTCAAGCCCTGGTGTATAGCATTTGCTGTTTTCTATGGTGTAAACCTGACCATCATGGCTGATTTCAAGCTACCAACATGATGTCACTGAATTCGAAGCTGAAAAGAGATGTATGTTATTTTTTTTAATTTCCACCATACAGATATAATGGATATAAATCACTCCAGGAGTACAGACAATACTAGAATGTAGTAAAATTATTAGGAAGTAATGAGTTTTGAGTATTCATCATTATGATTTGTAATATAGTTTTATTATAAATTTATATAGTTTAATTTTTAAATATGGCTGTATTTAACAACTGATTTGCAAAATTCCTGAAAATTTAACAATCGATCTCGCAAGCTGATATTTGCCAGCTCCAGCACACCTCTGTTTATGCTGCATGTTGTAGTATAAGCAACTCAGGTGAGTGAAGTAGATACTGCTGGTTGTCTTTCTGTATTCATCTTCTACCCTGGTCAGATATCTTGATGATTGTAGGATGTTGACTCTCCTCTAACCTTTAACACAAGATTTGGAGAAAGTAGTTGCTCAATAAGTACTTTTGCAGAAAAGTTCTAGTGATTCTGGTACATAGCATACTTGCCCAAGTGTCTGAGTGATTCTATAAGCTAGGGGTCCCCAAACCCCATAGCCATGGACTGGTACCAGTCCGTGGCCTGTTAGAAACCAGGCCACACAGCGGGAGGTGAGCAAAGGGTGAGTATTACCGCCTGACCTCCGCATCTTGTCATATCATCACAGGCGTTAGATTCTCATAGGAGTGTGAACCCTATTGTGACTTGCACATGCGAGGGATCTAGGTTGTGCCCTCCTTAGGAGAATCTAACTAGTACCTGATGATCTGAGGTGAATCCTTTTATCTGAAACCATCCCCCCATCCCCACCCTGTCTGTAGAAAAATTATCTTCCATGAAATCAGTCCCTGGTGCCAAAAAGGTTGGGGACCACTGCTATAAGCTAACCCTTGTCTTCTGATTTACTGTGTATGTTACCTTGGCCATTGTAATTTTATGTGAGTGTAAGCATCAGGTACTCTTTCACTAGTGAAAATATAATAACTGCATTTATTTTCCCCTAGAAGAGTGAGGAAAAAAACGGCTGAATTCATTTGAGATCCATTCATAACCAGAAACAAGTGAATTTAAAAGAGAATCAAGCTCCAAATGATCCAACAGCTAGATTCTTTTACACCTTGAATTGTGTTCAGGAGAATATAGGATATGCTATGGGATGCCAAAAGAATCAACATATCCATTCCTCAATGTATGCATGCTTTGAAACATTGTATTGTATACTATAAGAGCATACAATATTATCTGTCAACTTTAAAAAAATCAAAAGAACTTATCTAAAGGAGAATCCATGAACAATTCTGAAGGTAAATTTATGTACATAAACATGTCATTCGCAGTGTTTAGCGTACTAAATTTAGGATCCCTAGTTAAGGCAGAAAGCACCTTCTAGAACATTGCACCTCTAAACCAGGTCAGTTGCTCTCAGGTTGAGAGTCTGAAGCCAGTTTCATTGGGCACAGTTCATTGGTTCCTGTTACTTATGTCTTTCCCACAATCCACCTTCTGGTTGGGCTACAATAAACTCTTTGAACATTGAAGTGAATGTGAATTTCCATGGAACCCACTGGATCTGAAAATATCTTTGTGCATAGGGAGGTAGATCTACCAAATAAAAGTCTCTGGGAGTATGGTCAAAGAATCTGGACCCCTAGGTAGTTCTCATGAGCTCTTAGATTTGAAGCCACTGCAGGCTTGTTTTTTACAGACAGAAAACCAAGATTAAATCGTTTTAGTGACTTAATTGAGCCTACCTACCTAGTTAGTAGAACAGTGAAAGCCAGTGGCCACATCTCCTGAATCTCAGGTTAGTGTCTGTCCACTGTCACCTGCCAGCGACCATCCCTGCCAAGTTGTCCCTTCCTACGTGGATTTGCTGACACTGGTTAAATCTAGGGCTTTGATGGAAATCAGGGAGACATTTCTCAACTCCAGCTTTGTCTGCCATTAAAAGGCAGTCACTTTAGCATAGGACTTACAATTTTCTAAGTGCTATTTATTTTACTATTTCATCTCTAGGATTTAATACTTTTCTAAATAAAATGTTTATTATAAATATCATTTTGCTGCCTTCTGAATAATTAACAAATACTTTAACTGCCTGCAAGCCATGCACAAGCTGTAGCTCAACATGAGTTCCAAAGATTTATTTCTAATTTAAAACAAGAATATTATGATGAAGGTACTTAGCAAGAGACCTTCAGGCTACTGAAGTCACAGGTAGCTTACTGCCACTGAAGACAGAAGTAACTGAGACCTGAAATTAATTATCCAAGTATTTCTTAATTACATTCAAATTACTGAAGGGGAGGTGGTTGTTAAATTTCAGGTTTCTGAGTCCTGATCCAGGTTCACTCTATTAGAACCTGTGATCCCAAGGCCATGTGAACTTTAAACAAGCATCTTTGATCAAATATTAAGCAAACATCATGACCTTCTGTGTGACATTGAACAAAAACTTCTTTAGGTCTCGGTAAAATGATGGGTTTTGCTCCTCTGATTTCATGAAACACATTAAAATAGATTTTCCCCTCACAGTGAAGGAGACTCATATGAAGGAGGCATGAGTAATAATTACGGCTTTAATTCTGCTGTTTGTTTAAAAATACATGCATGCACCCCTTTGTGCTGTAAGCATTCTAATACAAGCTCTCCTCTTGCCATGCGTTTTTGGCAGTGACAGGCATTCGTGGCAGGACGACTGTTTATACACAGATTCTTGGGTGTCACATGGAGCATCATTGAATCCAGATATGTTCTGGATGAGAGCGTCCACCCTGCACTTGCTGCAGGAGCTGACGGAACAGCAGGAAGGCCTCACAGGACAAGTTAAAGATGGCGTGTGCTACGTGCTGGGTGCCGTGAAGGCTGCAAATGTTACTCTCCAAATAATTACAGTGGACCGGCTCCTCTTGGGGCAGGTGGCCTGCCTCAATTGAGGACACCAGGTGTAGACTTTTACAAAAGGCCTCTGCTGCCAAAGCTGGATCAGACGGCTGACATGGGAAATAAACAACACGAAGACTCTCACCCAGCTTGTGTTTACTGACCAATCTCTGCTCTTTTTTTCCTACAGGAACTCCGCAAATTATTTGGTGACCAAAACTTTAGTGGTTTCTACAAATACTTGAAGATTCAAAAGAGTAAAAGCCTATCCACAAATTAATGTCATAGTAGCTAAAAAACATGAGTTGGACTACACAAGAACGCAACATTATGTTCCCATTGTAACATTTCCACATGGAGACATTTGCCTTTTTAATGTCTTTGGTGGGAGAATGTGGGTCATCTTGCCAAACTCCCCTTCATAAGGCACTTAATTTTTATGTTTCACTGCTTGTTTGTTTAGAACTGTACATCCTATTCTCCTACTCCTGCTTGTTTCCTGAATGTTTTAGCAAAAACATCTTAACTCAAAGATGACAAACCCCTTAGCCTGTCAATGGAAAATCAGCTGCCACAAGGAAAACATGTGGTAGAGGAAGGCTAGAAAGCACTTGGACTCCTAGGTTGCTCTTAAATTACTGCCAGCTTGCACTCAGACTTTTCCAGACGCAGCCTGTGGAAAAGACTCAGTCGTGTGTCTTTTCCGAGGAGCATTTCACAACACAGTCTCCATATGCCAAGACTGCCTCCATGCAGATCAAAGTCAAGTCCAGGCCGTAATGGGACTTTTCCCACCACCTCTCTTTGCTCCCATTAATACTTCTCACTTCCTTTTCACTAAGACTCTAAGAACTCTGGATTAAGTAAAAGGAAATGAATTCTGCGATCCTAAAGAAAAATAACTTTCTAGGTAGGAAGAAATTTCTAAAGTCGTGTTAAAATTAGGAACAATTTCTAGCTAATAATCTCTAAAACAAAGTAGGTGTGGTGGTTCCAATCGAATGGTTTCAACAACAGAAATTTATTTTCTCACAGTTTTGGAGGCTGGAAGTCAGAAGCCAAGGTGTCAGGTTTCGTTTCTCCTGAGCCTCTCCCAGCACCTCACAGGCGGCCATCTTGCTGTCATGTCATCAGGATGGTTACTCTGTGCACCCACCTATGGTGTCTGTGCCTGTCCTAATTTCCTCTTCTTATGAAGACACCAGTCAGACTGGATGACAGTCCATCCTATGACACCCTCATGTTAACTTAATCACCTCTTTAAGGCTCCTATTTCCGAATACCTTCATATTCTGAGGTATCACAGGCATCACTGGGGATACAATTTACCCCGTAACACCAAGTAACCCAGATTCTTAGCAATTCATGAAAGAGATCAGCACAGGAATGATTTTAGTTTTCTATCTAGTAATACCTATGAACTGACTTTCAGTTTTGTTAACGAGCAAAGCTACAGAATTAGCTGGAATAAGCCTGTTTAGAAACAAAATGTTTTACTCTAGTTTTAATGGACTGCATCTCTTGATAAATATCAACCTAACTCCTTTTATTCAGCGAATCACCTCTTTCCAGCTTTCTTAATCACAGCAACTCCTGAGGGGCCCCTTTGAACCCAGTAAGTGTCCTTTTACCTCACCTCACCTCAGCACTTCTTTTCTATGGTCACACCTTTGACCTTATGATTTTATGCTTCTGAAATCTTGAGTCCTAGCATCTACTAGTCTGTTTGAGACATCTTATTTAGCAATGCTTTGACTCCATCCAGACCTTTAACCTATTGGCCTTACCACTGTCTCATTATTAATCACCCTCACCCCCATCAATGTGTCTTCTCGTTCTTCCTTATCCAACTTAGCTTGTAAGGTTTATCATTATAATTCTCTTTAGCTAGTTTGGTCCTCTCTCCCTCCAGGGTTGGCAGAGTCACAACTGTGGTCAAACCAAGCTCTCTGCTTCTTCCATGGCTTCTTTCCCATCAGCTATAGAAAAATGCAACTTTTTTTGACTGTGCTCACTTCAAAGTCATAGTATGTGATAGAATAGTGCCCCCACCAAGGATGCTCATATCCTGATCCCCAGAACCTGTGAATGTGGGACTTTGCAGATGAATTAAATTATGGCTCTTGAGATGGGGGAGATTATCCTGGATTATTGGGTGAGCCCAGTGTAATCACATGAATGTTTATAAGAGGGTGGTAGGAGGTTTCAGTTCAAAGTAGGAATTGTGAAGATAGAATCAGAGGACAGAGAGAGGGAGAAATTTAAAGATGCTGCCCTGGTGGCTTTGAAAATAGGGGGAGGGATTATGAGAAAGGAATTCAGGAAGCTAGGAAAAGGACAGAAATGGCATCTCCCTTAGACTCTCCAGAGGGATATGGCCTTGACTGCACCTTGATTTTAGCCCCACAAAGCTGATTTTGGAGTGCTGACTTCCTGGACTGTAAAAGTTTCTGTTGTTTCAAGCCACAGGTATGTGTAATGTGTTAGAGCATTAGTAAGAAGCCAAACTATAGAGCAAATCTTAGATGACCACTCATTAACCACTGTCTCACCATAGCCCTGTTCCTCCTAGCGTGCTTGCTTTCCTACTGAACTGGTTATCCCCAAATGATTATTTCCAGGCTACTTTCTTCACAAATCTCCTGATACCTCTCCCTACCAAGTATCTAAGATTGCCTCATCTTTTGTTGAGAATATAGAAACTTCCCCCAAAATATTATCTACCCTCCAGCACCATTTCAACCTGCCATGTCTGCTTTGCCTCTAGTTACAATAGTTTCCACCCTCTTGTAGACAGCATATTTCTCTTCATGTGTTCTGGGTTCAGTCTCTTCTTACCTTCTGAAGACATTTTTCTCTCCTCCAGTATGTCTCCTTTTTTTTTTTAAAGTCTTTATAGGAGTAAAATAGGGCTCTTCCCTTTAGCATGAAAATCTACTTTAATATTTTTAAAAGTCTTCCCTTCACTCTGTATCTTCCTCCAATTTTATTTATATGTAAAAGGAATGTGGACTCATTTCCTTATCATGTAATTAACCTTAAATATGAAACATTTTATTTTTCCTATAGATTAGGTTTACAAAACAACTTAGATTTAAAAAATAATTTTAAAAGTTAATTTATTTTGAAATACTTACAAACTTTCAGAGAATTTGTAAGAACAGCATGAAAACCCTCAAATAACCTTCATGTATATTCTCCAACGATTAACATTTTGCTACATTTGTTTAATCTCTCTCATCTATTATCATTTTTCTGGAACATTTGAAAACAAGTTTTAGACATAATGCCCAATATCTGTAAATATAACAGTGTATATTTCCCTAAATAAGGACTCTCTCCTATTGTAAAAACCACAAAAAAGGTGTCACTTAGACCTCCTGTTTCAGATCTTGACTGACAAGTCCAGCTAATTTAGTACCACATTCTTACTAGTCAATGCTCACCCTGGCTGCTCCCAGCCTATGATTGAACATGTTAGCAGTATGAGTTCAAGAAACCAGATTCCTCTAATGGGTGACTTTGAAGTACTCCCATCCTGGCCAAAATTTTTTAGAACTGTTATGCATCTATTTCTTGAGGATCCAAACTAAAGTGATGGTACTGGACATGGGGAGGTCCAAGAAAATAATCAATAAGATGAGTATTTGGAGACTAGGTTACTCACTTCCCATTGGGCCAAAAGGCACCACCCTGAATGATATGTAGAGCATTGATTATTCCTGATGCATGGGGGTGGTCCAGTTTCTAAAGGTTTCACTGGAAGTGATCTGAGAAAATGTCCCTGTGGAAGAGAATACCCCTGCAGGTGCCGTAATTCAGGCAATTAAAAGATAAGAAGGCAACAATGCCTATAAAGACAGTGGAGATAGCTGGTTATTGCTATGATTTATTGCTCCCAGGCAGAGGGATGAACAACTGAGATTAATAAGTAGTTGAAATCTAAGTGGTGTCCACAGGGGAGGTCTACAGAAACAAAAAGAATAAATTCTAAGTGGGAGCCAGAGGCATCCTTATAATGTAATTGTAGAAGATTCTTCTATAATTTTCTTTGTAGATAATAAGGATGTCTTTATTGTCTTCAGTGGAAGAGTGCACACAGTTGAAGAGCAGACTCAGGATCTGAGTTGGCATTCCTATCTGGAGGACAGATTCATCATGAGACCCCCAGGTAGAATGGAGACCTATTGAGACCAGTAACAAATGCAGTCCTAACTAAAGTCAGGCTCACATTCTGCAGACCTACCTAGCGGTAATGTGCCCAGCCTCTCTAAATGTATAATTGGGATTGATATACTTGGCAGTTGGAATAATACCCACATTGCAGCCTTTGTCCATAAGAAATAGCATAGTGGAAAAGGTGAGGCTGAAACCTTTGAAACTGACCTGCCTCCTTTGGTCAAGATGAAATTAAAAGAAGATTCAGAGTGTATGGCAGAGAGTTATGCTGCTCATTGAGATCATTAGTCATATTGTCAATTATTTTAAAATTCTACCATTTCAGAAATTTTGATGACAATTTGAATGTGAATTGGAAAGATGTATACTTTAAAGGAAGAATGAGGTGCTGAGTTTTATCTCTAACTTATTCTGTTTAACAAGGTTATGTTGATGTTGTGGACCAAATATTGTCCACCCAGAATTCATATGTTAAGCCCTCCTCCCAGTGTGATAGTATTTGGTGATGGAACCTTTGGGATATAGTTAGGCTTAGATGGGATCATGAGGGTAGCCCTTCATGTCAGGATTAGTGGCTTTAGAAGAGACAGCAGAAAACTTACATTCCTTCTCTCTTCACTCATGTGAGGACACAGTGAGAAAGGAGGCAGCTGTCTACAAGCCAGGAAGAGAGCCCTCACTGGCAACCAAATCTATCAGTATCTTAATCTTGGATTTCCCAGCCTCCAGCACTGTGGGAAATATTTGTGGTTTAAAGTTGCCCCATCAGTGGTATTTTGTATAGCAGCCCAAATAGACTAATATAATTAGAAACTGATATTCTACCAGCATGAATTCATCTAAGATGGCTGATAAAGAAATATATTTATAATTATTTATCATATAACAGATATAATTATTTCCAAGTGACCCATTATTTAGAGGAGAGTGAAAAAGCACTTCATTTTCCAGTATCTTGATTACCCTGAAATCTATTTTACCGCAGACAAAAGGGTGACTCCGTAGTATTTAAAGGTAGGACAAGAGGAGATAACATTACCGAGACTGATCTTTAGACCAATGTGTGGATCTCAGGAAAAGAAATGCAAATGAGAGTGGACTGAAGAAAAAGAAACATTAAAGGTTTTAGAAAAGGAAGAGTTGAAGAAAATTGGGAGATGAAAAGTTTCATTATTGTCTTACAGAAAAATCATTTAGAAAGGTCTTGAGAATAAACTCAAGAAGGTTCACAAGGGATGTGAGTTTAATGAAAAGAGACTATTTTTGTGTGATCAAATTATACTTGTTACTATTTCAGTGGAAATTCTGAAATGGAAAACTAGGAAAGCAATTCTATTTGAGACATCAAGTGTTGCAGATGGAGGCTGAATTGATCTCAAGAGGAATAACTACAGAAAATCATTCTGAAAAAAGGATTTATTTCCTCAGTGACAAGGTGTGTTGAGAGAGAGGATCATGCCTTGGACTAGGAATAGAAGCTGGAGTAAATATAAGAAAAAGATGCAGGAAATACTCATATTATTTAAATCAAGATAATTGTGTTTAATTAACTGACTCAACACCCATTTATCATCAATCTTATGCCAAACATTGTACAGGGTAAAAGGAGATAAAATGACTAACTCAGGTGCTGTAAGTTACTTGAGTGTATATACTGCATTCCCTGACAAAACTTGAATTCACTGTTATTTTCAGACATGCCTAGGCACATTTGAAATACTTGTAAAGAGAGCTGATCAGGCATAGATTGGCATGAGTGATCAAATTGGTGAGGTTAACACTGATTATTATTTTTGTTTGAGACACAGTCTCGCTCTGTCACATAGGCTGGAGTGCACTGGTGCCATCTTGGCTCACGGCAACCTCCACCTTCCAGGTTCAAGTGATCTACCACCTCAGCCTCCCAAGTAGTTGGGACTACAGGTGTGTGCCACACACCCAGCTAAATTTGTATTTTTTTGGTAGAAATGGGGTTTCACCGTGTTGGCTAGGCTGGTCTCTAACACCTGACCTCAAGTGACCTGCCTGATTCAGCTTTTCAAAGTGCTGAGATCACAGGTGTGAGCCACTGCACCTGGCCAATATTGATTACTTCTTAAGGGTACTGCTTCATATGTTCAAGTAAATAAAATGTACACAAAGTATCCTAGTACATTGACTACTCACATCCTTCTATATCACTAGTAGTCATGAAGAAGCAGAGGATTTTCTCTACATTGATGAATTATCAGAGAGTATCTTATTTTCAGGTCATTGGTGTTAGACCCTGTTACATTAAGATTCTCCAATTACTTCATTATAGGCTTTTATATCTATAATTCATTAGTGAAACATAGTAATGTATTTCAGGTGATTCATTAAACCAGTCCTCACTGAGCCCTTCTCTTTGCTGGTTACTGTGTTGAGTGTCAGGGATACAGAGATACATGAGAGGTGCTATTCCTGGAGGAATCAGTCTAGTGGTAGTGGCAGCCATGTGGATAGCCATTACTGGATAATACGACATGTATGTTTTAGAAATAAAAGTAGAAATGGAACTACCAAGGAGGCAATGACCAGTTTTCAGGATATCAGAAAAGGATTTACAGAGGATGATGTGTTTTTGTTTTAAAAGACAAGTAATCCAGACAGGTTAATGGAGCTACTGAGTTAGGAAAAAAAAAAAAAAAAAAAAAAAAAAAAAAAAAAAAAAAAAAAAAAAAAAAAAAAAAAAAAAAAAAAAAAAAAAAAAAAAAAAAAAAAAAAAAAAAAAAAAAAAAAAAAAAAAAAAAAAAAAAAAAGGAAACATCCAAAGAGCCCTGTGGGAGGATTCATAGGAGTAGATTTGAACACAGTTGTCATGGATAATCAGACTGAAGTCAGTACATCCAGATGAGCAGGTGAATATAGGGCTTGATTTTTCAAAAAGCATCTTTGCTAAAGATGAGCAAAGTCTGTACTCAGAGCTGTGAAATAATGAGCATCTTTTTTAGAAGTGCATTAGCCTATGCAACTATTAGGAGCTAGTGAAAATTTGATGTGATTTTTGGAAAATGGTTATAGCTAGTGACTTCTTTCTACCTTCCTAGTGACCTCTCTTGATTTTTACCTGCTGGATCAATAAATACATTTAGAGATAGAACATAAATTACATTATGGACATATGTTTAGATTCAGAGAGCCAGAATTGCATTTACATTTCAATTCAACATCGGAGAAGGTGTACTTTTAAATCTGCTGTTTTGTTAACTTAAAGTTTAATAAGTGTTTATCAATTCCCATTGATGTATAAAATATATTCTAAACAAATTCAGAGATGCAGTCCCATTTTTAGTTTGGAATAAACTGAGGACCAAGTGTTTCAACTCTAGCATAAGAAGAGATTAGACTACAAGGTATAAGTAACCTAAGATAGGTTGGTGTTGGCTTGGAGTTATCTGCCAATGACTCTTAGATTTTTAAAGGCTGAGACTATCTTAAGTTCTCTTTCAATTTTGAAGATAGTTGTGTTGGATATACATTTTTTGGTTGACAGAATTTTTCTTTCAATTCCTCGAATATCATCATTCCACTGCCTTCTGGCTTCAACAATTTTTGATCAGAAATAAGCTGTCAGTCTTATTGAGAATCCTTTGTATATAATGAATCACTTTTTTGCTGTTTCCAAAATCCTTTTTGCTTTTATCTTTTGACAGTGTGAATATTGTTGAAAGAAAAACTTTAGACAGATTAAACTGAACCTAGTTTAATTGAGCAAATAATGGCTTGTGAAGTGGGCAGCAAATCAGAACCAGTAGTTCAGAGAGCTCCACTTCATAATATGGACAAGGAGTATTTATAGACAGGAAATGGAAGTGAGGTACAGAAACAGCTTGATTATTTATAGCTTGGCATTTGCCTTATGTCAACATGATCTGATCAGTTGGCTGTCTGGGATTGGCTGAAGCTTGACTGCTGTTATTGGCTGAGATGCAGCCTGTTGTTACCAAAAATATGCTTTTAGGTTTTTATTTATGTACTAAGTTAGGATGCAGTTCCTTATTTAGACCCTAAAGGTATGAAGGCAGCCTCAGGTAAAATTTAGCGTAATTTAACTGTATATCTAGGTATGTCTCTCTTTGAGTTTATTCTATTTCAGAGTTGTTAAGCTTCTCAGATGTGCAGTTAATAGTTTTTATTGAATTTCAGGAGTTTTAACCATTGTTTATTTAAATATTCTTTATGTCCTTTTTGTTCTCTCTTCTCTTTTTGGGCTTTTCTTATGGATATACGGGTACATTTGATGGTGTCTCACAGATCTCTGAGGCTCTATATATTTTTCTTCATGATTTTTCTTTTATATTCCTCGGATTGGCTAATGTTAACTTGTCTGTTTTAAAGTTTACTGTTTCTTTCTTCTGCCAGTTCAAATATGCTGTTGAGCCCCTCTAGTGTGTTTTGCATTTTAGTTTTTTACTGTTTTTTTAAACCATACTCTTGCATATAATCCAATGGAAGTTTAGCACTGAAAAATATACAACTGCTACAGGATGGGATGACTTTCAGAATCCACAGAACTAGACTCCTGCTCCTGGGAAGTCTTTAGCTCTAGTAGAGGTAGAGCTCTTCCCAGCCTACCTTCAGGCAGCTGACAGTGATTTGGTCTTCATTACCAGGAAAGCAACAGAAATTGTCTGTTTTTGTAGGCTTAATATAAATAGCCATGGGGCAAGAAATAGGTAAAAAGTTTTTGCCCTCACCAAAGGCTAAGGGTTTGTTAAATTATCTCTTCATAGGTAATTGACAGTGGGATATCCACTATCTTCTTCAAGGACAGTCCTAATTCTGCTTATTGGGTGTGGATGTGACCTCATGCTCTGGCCAATAAGTTAATGACCTCAAAACATAATGGTCCAAAGTCAGCATATTTCTCAGTCTGGGTTGTCTCATGTGAAGTAGCACGAAAAGAGCATTAACAGTGTGTTCCTGCTTGGAAGTCATTAGGTTTTGTCCAGTCTCTTTTGGGTCATTTTTTTCTAATTTGATTCAAAAAAGGCTATAGACATGCTTTTCCCAGGTTTTCTGATTCTAGCTTCTCATCTCATCTAAGAGTTTCTACTCAGACAAAAATACAATCTCTTCACACAAATAAGAATAATTTTTAGGCATAATATACTCTCAGTTCCAAATGAAGAAGGGACATTTTTCTCTTTCTGATGGCCTGCCTCATAAAAAAAGCAACAGTATCTGTAGAGACTCCATCCAGTTTATATGAGTGCACCAAGCTGATAGTTTCTCATTCCTAATGCCAGCTTAAGTGTTTATGGGGCTTCAGAGTTATCCCCAAAGACAATGGATTAATATTTGTGTTTTATTTTTATAGCTAAGGGAGCCCATTCACTCATAATCAAGAACAAAGAAATTGTAAGGTCTCATAAGAGAACTGAGGTTACTGTATCTTGCAAGGTAACATTTTTTACAGGTTTAAAATGTCAGTTTTTAGGTTTTTTTTCCAGGTTCTACCCATAATAATTTCAAAATTCTTAAGAATGTGACTTTAAAGAGGTCATCCTACTAGAAATGCACTATTTTCAAAAAGGGGTATCTAAGCACACATAAACATAAGAAGCAGGGTGACCCTTGGGTGAAAATAAAATATTGAGTGTGTTCTCCAAAATCACAAAGACAACTATTTGTGAAACAGTGATTTAATGGAGGAAAAAGATAGTGCCACCTCTCCTATTTCTGTTTGGAGAATATTCAGTATCCCCACAGTAGTAAATTTCTGGTTGAGTGTTTGATATTGTAAGGGCTTAAAGACCTGACAGATGGAGACAGAAGTATGAACTACTGCAATACAAGGAAAGAGTCATATAAGTTTTCCTTTATAAAGAACAGAGAGAATCTGAAGTTGAACTTAGCGGGGAACGCTGTTACAGTGAGCTTGGATGTCTAGTTGAGGAGAGGCTGCCTGTGGACGAACAGATGAGGGTCCTTTTGTAGTAATACGGGGGTGACCAGCACAAATTGAGCGCAGACTAGTCTGCCACGAGTCCTTTTTCTCCACATCACTGTGGGACTTCTTGTCCTGAGTGGAGAGAATCGCCAACAAAGGCATTTAGTCAAAACACAAAAACCCTAATTTTAGAATTGAGAGAGACTGGTCACATTTTTGCTTTACTCTGTCACCTACTTCACATAAACGGAATGGAAAGTTTTGTTCTGATTCTATCAAAAGTGATAGAGTGCTATGATTCTGGATTCATCTTCAGAATTCTTGCTGCCTCATCCATCATTTCTGTGACCAGCACTATATTTAGTTATGGCATGCTAATGTCCTCAGTCACAAAGTGGAAAGTAATACCTAATATTTCTGCATATGAAGATCAAATGGATAGAGCAGATATGTAAGTCTTACAGGAATTACTTTGTTTTCTCTGATACTCCAGTTTTCTGAATTAAGGAAATAAAACACATTGATCAAAAATATTTGTGACCATAATTGTCATAGTGAGGAACTCATGGTAAATAATAAATATATGTTGAATGAGTAAGTGGAATAAATGTCAACTCACTGCATATTCTAACTGTAATTGTAATAAGCATAAATATAAAACTATTTGTCTTAAAAAAAAACAGAGAATCTACCACCCATTAAAAAAACCTTGTTTTTATAATGAATCCTGAGAGATCAAATATCTCCTTTATTTTTTTACTATGAAAGGCTTTAGCAAATGAATCTCTTCAGGAATATTTGAAATAATGTACTTTCAGAACAATATACTCAATTTTCTAATATCAATGATACTAGAAATCTTGTGAAGAATGTAGCCTAATAAATTAGAGGCTGTTAATTTCCCTAACAATTAGTTTACTTATGCTCTACAGGATATACTGGGTATGTGTGTGTGTTGGGGGCAGTGGGCGGGGTTGTACTGGCAGTGGAAGTCAGACGAAGGTTGTTGATTTACTCCTTCCAGTAAAAACAAGCTGTTATCTTATTTTCTGAGCTGTGACAAGTCCTGGTTCTGAGCACAGCTTTTGTAACTCATGAACAGTCAATCAGAAGCAGTCCATAAAGACCTAAAAAGAATAAAATAAGCTCCTGTCCGCCACCATGTAAGATGTGACTTTGCTCCTCATTTGCCTTCTGCAGTGACTGTGAGGCCTCCCCAGCCATGGGGACCTGTGAGTCAAATAAACCTCTTTCCTTTATAAATTAAAATAATAATAATAAAAAATCATTTATGAATGCTGGAAGTAGAGTAGAAGATCATTTATTATTTTATTTATGAAATATGATTTATGTAGTTCTTAGGGGCCAGTTTTCTGTATCAATAGAATATTGAAAATATGACTAATTCCATATTGAATTTTCTTGAAATCTCACATTATCTTCTTCCAGATGACAAAAAGGATTGATTAATTGGAGTAGATTAAGTTTTGGGAATAAAGTCTGTTTTGTGAGTTTTCAGGGTCTATGTTCCTCAATGATCTTTCCATTCCAGACTCTTTGAGTCTTCAGCCCTTGCACACTGATGCTCTTTTCTGCCACAGGGCCTTTGCACATGATATTCCTATTTTTCAGAATACTCTTCCTACCCCCATCACCTTATTTATTGCAATTCTTCAGATTTTTTAGAAAATTCCTTAAAAATCCTAAATGATTTTATATCACCATGTTCCTCTTCTTATCATAGTTTTAAGTTATATTTGGGATATTAATTAATTAATGTCTTACTCTCCATTAGACTGTGTGCTCCACAAAGGCAGAGAGAATGTTTTGACTTACCATTGTGTCCCCAGCACAGTACTTGAAATGAAGCCTTTACAAGATCTAAGGAGAAAATGATTAATTTTGCCTGGAAGTCAGTGAGAGATGGAGTAAGCATGAAGCCCGACACAGATAGCATATTGGTTGAGCTTGATGGGAGACACTATGCCAGGTAAAGCAGGTATTCCAATCATAGGAACCACTTGAGTAAAGGAGTAGAAGCAAGTACAAGATGCATTCAGAAATCTGCATGGGTGTAGAGACAGGAATGAGTGGAGATGAGCTTACAAAGGCAGATTGGGACCAGATTGTTTCGAGCCTTGGGCTTGTTAAGGAGTTGGGACATTTTCTAGGCAGTGCCATTTGAAGACTTAAGCGGTAGAATAACACAATCCCATCTGCATTTCAGATATAACTCTAGCAGCAGTGTGGCAGGCAGTGAAACTAAAAATAGGATAATAAGTAATGTGCATATCACTTTTCCCCTATTTGCACAGTAACCCAATTTTTAGCCTTGACTTACATCCTGTTTGTGCAGGGAAATTCCTAAGCCTAAAGAAACAGCTCCTTGTATTACCTTAAGAAGGGTTTTGTTATAAAGCAAAAGGGAAAAGTGGCCATCAGCCATTGTATTGTGTCATGTGCCAATAAGTATTCAGAAATGAAATCATTTAACAAAAATAATTTACTTAATACATGAAACTGTAAAATTCAAGTATTGTTCAGATATTCTCAGAAACTGACCTTTAGGAAATATTGAAGGTAAATAGCTTAGGGAATCAATTATGAATTGTCCAACAAAGTTCTAGGTCATCAGCAGAAATCTATGAATTCTAAGACAGTGGTCAGCAGTTTCCTAGAAATAACAAGCTACAGAAACCTATAATATTTCTTCGTATTACTAGACAACTTACAAATAACAACACTTATGTACCAGGAACACAGTAATATTTATGAAGACCCTCTTATGTACAAGATGCTGTTCTGTTTAAACATGATTAGATTATGTAATCCTCACAACTTTATGAGATGCTATTATCATCTCTATTTTACATTTAAAAAACAGAAATGTGGAGAGGGCAACTTGTACAAAGTTTCAGAGGTAACAAATGATACAGATTTAAACTAGGCAGTCTAACTCCTAGTCCTCATTCTTAAGAAGTCTAGCTCTATCTCACCGTGCAGAACTATGCTTAGCTTGGAAAGTTCCCTCTCTCTTTTATATCATCACACCATGTCCCATCCTTTATTCTTTACAACTAAAGAGAAAATATTAATAAATCTAGGTTTGTATTTGATTCACTTTCACTGTCTCACATAAAATCACAATGATTTTTGCTTAGTAAGATTTTGTAAACATCTGATCTCGATCGTGATCATTTAAAAAATTGGTTCAGGCTGGTCCTGGCTCAGGAGGTAAGAAGTACTGGAAACGGAGGCTGTTACAAATTCCGACTCAAAATATATCTACAGAGGCTGTAACTCTCACACAGAACCCTAATTGTCCTACCTCTTGGGTATTGCCTGAGAGTTCATTATATCACCCTTGAAATATTAGTTTTTTAAAGAGTACACAATTCAATTTTCTTTTCCTATTGCTCTGTTCCTGGAATGTATGCTCTTAAAGAAAAACACAAATAAATATACATTTCCTTACGGCTAACTTTCACATATCATTCACCTTGCAAAACCTCTACAGTAACAGATACATCTGAACTGGGTTTTATATGATATTCTTTCTTGGTGTTGTATTTCAAAGTATTCTTAAAAGATACTGACACCTCTTAGTGGGCTTCAGTAATGGGAAAAAATTTAGCATACTACATGGCATAAGCTATTGTTATATAATATAAACTTATGAATGAGAAGATTTGAAGCAGTTAAATTTTAATAAGAAGGATTCTTACATGGCCATACTCTTTTGATCATGGCAGCCTCCTAATTTTATGTATGCCTTAGTTAAAAGACTAAACATAGTCTGAAGAAATCAATAGAAGCTATTAGAATACACTGTCTTTTTAAGCTGTAGACCTCAATTGAATATTAGAGTAGGTTAAGCTTTAAGAAGAAATGCTGTTGAGTGACTCTTCAGGGTCAACCAACTATCGGCTCTTCAATGAGCTTTTCATTCCAGCCTCTTTGGCTCTGTAGCCTTTGTATGCTGATGTTCTTTTCTGTCACAGGGTCTTTGCACATGATATTCCTTTTTATCAGAATACCCTTTCTGCCCCTCTCAGTGAAACTGGGCTTATGTTTAAACATCATATTCCTTCCTGACTCTCCCTCCTCTCCCTAAATCAGTTGTGTTGGCAGTTTCCCCAGGGCTTGTAAAATCAGATGCCTAAAGGGATCAGACCGTGATGTCTGATGAGCACAGCAGGCCCAGAGATTCTTCTCTCCTCTTTCTTGAAACCAGCAATACTCCCTGCTGTCTTTCATTTTTCTACTTTTAATAGAATAGAAAAGGTTTTCTACTTTTAATGCCTTCTAATAGTCATCTGCACAGGAAAAAGTTTCTTTACCATGAGGAAAATTACGTTGCCAGTTGAAGAGATAAAACAGCCTGTGGGTAGGGATCGCCAACCTTTAGGTTGAGACACTGGGTTCCACACTGCCCTCTGCTGGCCCTCTTCCTCTCTGCTAAGTCTGTCTTTCAGAGGTTTATTTTCTCATTCTTAGCCCTTAAGTCTATACGTTACAGTACTTTGAGTTGCACATAACAGAAAACATAATTAAACTGGCTTTAATAATGAAGGAGTTGCATGGTTTACATAACTAGAGGTTGCACAGCAGAGGTTTGATCTGGGCCGTCTCCATGTCTATGTTTCTTTTGGTTCTGTCCTTCATGTGTTGACTACATTCTTGTACTAACTTCTCTCAGTAGTCAAATGGCTGTAGCAGCTTCGGGTGTCACAGTGATACACCATATTGTCCAGAGCAAGAGAGGGATTCCCTTTTACCCTAGTCACCAAACAGAAATCCTGCACATTACACTGATGGAACTGTTCACTAAGGCAAGGCAGCTGAGAATACAGTTATGAAACTTCGGATCCATCCCTGGAGCTGAATTTTGGGCCACTTCCCCTAAACTGTGGCTCCTACTTAATTGGGAACAAATGAAAAGGATTCTGAGAAGCTCTAAGCTTTAAGGTTATCCCAGGTCAAAATCTCAGAGAGAAGAAAAATAGTCACTCAGGAGCTGTATATTCTATATCCCAATGTGACCACCTACTTTGGGGTTTGATATTGTTTGATCCTTGGATCAATCACAGTATGGAATATTATAATTGGGAAGTGAAGGACTGGATCATTTTCCCACTCTTGTGGCCAGATGTCAGAAAAGATCCTATAATTATAACTGACACTTACTCTGATATCCCATGGATGAAACACCATGTTTCAGGTGGAAAGAGGGCTCCTAATGGGTAAGAACAACAGATGCTTATACTACCTTATATTTGAGCTTTCTGCTCTTCAACAAGGAGCTAATATCTCCCAGCAATAATACCACATCCTCAGGTATTAATTTTTAAGGACAGAATCATGACACACTAGTGTATTTTTAAAATACTGTGAGAACAATACATAGAATTTATGTCTAAATGTATCTAGCAACTAATATTGTTTGGATATTTTATACATGATAAGCTTGCTGAGTATAATCCATGAATCATTTTATGGTATACCTGTTCTATAACATATGCCCAGATTTTAGTACTTAGCACAATGTCCCACACCACCGTTTTCTTCCCCTACAGAATAAAAAACTCACTGGGGAATCAAGAAACAGAAGCTGGCCTCATTTTATTCCTGTAAAAGTTTCTCTTTGCCTAGCAGGAAGGGTGAGCATCACGCAGGCTCTGGCCACTGGTTCACATTGACCAACCCCCAGAGATCCTTACTGAGTGGGTTTAAGGTGGAGCCCAGGCTTTTGTAAAGCTCCCCCAGGTAATCCTGATAATTAGTATTTTTGTAAACCTTTAAAAATGGATGCAGTATATTCTCACCAAGATTTTTATGGCCCAGTTTGCAGGTGACATAGTGCTGATCTCTTCAGCCTGGGAAGTTAGCGAGACTTCCATGGAAGATACTTAGAAAATTCCTTTTTGGTGGGGGCTTGAACTTCCTAATATCACCAGGTGACCACTTCTGTTTGCGATGGAAATTGGTTTTACCAGTGGATAATGGAGATGGACTAGTCTTCTCTGCCTGGGTTTATTCACATTGTCCCCTTCCAAGACAAGATCTACGTGAAGGAGGAACACATGTGACTTTGGCTAAGTTCCTACCTATGCCTCCCCCTCTTGTCTTGGAGGGACAAGAGGGATGTCTGGTTTTCTGTTCTTGTGTCAGTTTGCTGAGAATACCTCTATTTCTTTTTGTTTAGGAATCATGCTCATTTGCTTTCTGTGTTTCTAAAAAAGAAGCCTGGCCGGGTGTGGTGGCTCACGCCTGTAATCCCTTTGGGAGGCTGAGGTGGGCCGATCATGAGGTCAGGAGAACGAGACCATCCTGGCCAACATGGTGAAGCCCTGTCTCTACTAAAAATACAAAAAATTAGCTGAGTGTGATGACATGCATCTGTAGTCACAGCTACTCAGGAGGTTGAGGCAGGAGAATCACTTGAACTCAGGAGGAGGAGGTTGCAATGAGTTGAGATCGTGCCACTGCACTCCACTGAGGGGAACAAAATGAGATCCTGTCTCAAAAAAAAAAAAAAAAAAAAAGAATGGATTCATGTCCTTTACAAGGACATGGATGAAACTGGAAACCATCATTCTCAGCAAACTGACGTAAGAACAGAAAGCCAAACACCACGTTCTCACTCATAAGTGGGTGTTGAACAATGAGATCACTCAGACACAGGGAGGGGAGCATCACACACCAGGGCCTGGGGGGTGGGGGCTAGGGAAGAAATAGGAGAGGGTGGGGGATTGGGGAGGGATAGCATTAGGAGAAATACCTAATGTAGATGATGGGGCAAGGGATGCAACAAACCACCATGGCACGTGTATACCTATGTAACAAACCTGCACCATCTGTACATGTACCCCAGAATTTATACTTATATATTTATTATATTTATATATTTATATATATAAAATAAATATATATATTATATATAAATTTAAATTTAAATATATATTTATTTATATTTATATATAAATATAAATGATAATATAAATTAAATATAAATATAAATATATATTTATATATATTATTTATATATTTATATATTATATATATATTTATATATATATGTATAAAAGGCTGCTCTCCCCTATGTTTCTAACCGATAGAGTATTGAGATGTCATAATGGGGCCAGAGTTTCTGTCCCCTGGAAAGCAATAACGGGGTCAGAGCTACTTCCATCTCCTCACCTGGAACATTGCCCAGGTAGGTTTGTATTCATACAGGCTTGGCTACAAGCTGTGGGCGATTCCTCTGTCCTCTGCCCAACAACAGAGTGACAAGGCCAATTCTAAGGCTGAGGACTCTATAAAGCAGCAGTCTTGGCACCAGGGACAGGTTTCATGGAAGGCATTCTTCCCCCTCCGGACTTGGAAAACGTCCAAAACTCTTCTGGTGGAGATGGTTTCAGGATGATTCAAGAGCATTACATTTATCATTAGATTCTCATAAGGAGTGCCAACCTAGATCCCTCACATGCATGGTTCACAATAGGATGTGCATTTCTATGCGAATCTAATGCCTCTGCTGATCTGATAGGAGGTGGAGCTCAAGCAGTAATGCTCACTTGTAGGCCACTCACTTGTTGGGGACCGTGCAATGGTTGAAAGAGTTCTGCCTTCCAGGAAAGGGCAGGACTGAGGAAGGATGTGTACCATTTAGATCAGCATTATTCAACAGAAATACGATGCAAGCCACAAATGTGAACCACATACGGAATTTTACATTTTCTAGTAACCACATTAAAAAAAATAAGCAAATATAACGTGACATTGAATTTGATAGAGATTAAGAAGAAAGCATACTTTTTTTTTGACTGATCTCTTTTTTGATGACTTACAATTTTTGCTTCACTTTGATCAAATAAAGGAAAAATAATCAAGGAAGGTCTGGTCTGATGAAGAAAGGAGGCAAACCTTTGTTTGGCAAATGCTGAGACAGAGCCCCAGTACCCATTACATGGGGTGCAGAGAGGGAAACAGACTGTCTCTCTGCATTCCGTTGTTCTCATTGCTTGTACTGAAGAGCACTGTAAAATGATTCACTAGTGAACTGGAAGTTCAAGAAGAAGTGAATTATTAGTACATAGATCGGAAGTTAAGCTTCACAAAGCTTTGTCTTATAAATATGTCTAAAGTGTAAAAGATTAAATAGCAGTTGGAAGGTTATGTGTTTGTATTATCAGAGAATGATTCAGATAAAAATACCTGTCAGCTCAAAGTGACATTGAAGATTTTTTTAAAGCATTTAAATCTGCACACACACACAGCAGCAGCCTCCTTGCACAGTTAAGATTAGAAATCACAATATCTGTGATGTTATTCTTGGCACAGTTCTTTTGGTGATAAAATGAATATCTAGGTTTGTGTAAATTAGGGTTCTCAACAAAGATTTGCATGAATTGAATAGCCAACCTCAACTAAAACTGAAATATTGAGCCAGATAGCAATTCAGATATCTACAAATTGAAATACACTTAGTTCAGCAATGATGGCTACATTTCCAAGTGTAATTGAAAATGAACATGAACAGTGTACCTTTACCCACATGAACAAAGGGTTGACAAAAAATGTTGGGTATTTCCTAAATCAAACTAAAATTTCCAAATTTATCTGCCTGTTAAGGGAGAATATGCAAATGCATCATGTTCGAGATTTATTGTAAAAGTTCCTGTGGGGTGAAAGGAAATTGAATGCTGAGACTTCACATGATTATTTTTTTTTCATCTCTTTTAGTTATTGTCTTATAGGCTTATGTAGATTGGGAAATGTAGAAGAATTATAGACCTATAATAAATAATAATTTAAAAAGAAAAAGTTTCCCTGAGTTAGAAGAGAATAATAATAATAAAGAAATGCTATATTATGACTTAGAATTTTTCCCAATGGCCAATAACTAGAGTGCTAGCTGTTGTGAATGGTATTTTCTTTTTTAAAAATTAAATTAAATCAAACTTATTTTGTACAAAGATGGAGTCTATCTATGCTGCCAAGGCTGGTCTCAAGCTCCTGGGCTCAGGGGATCCTCCTGCCTCAGCAACCCCCACGGTGATGGGATTACAGGCATGAGCCACTGCACTCAGCCAACATTTTTCTTTAAGTAAACACCCATATGGTACTAAACATCATCCTCTTTCAATAGGTACAATTGAACTATTCAGTTCATAACAGGTGCAGACACTCCAAGGTACCCCTCTATTTCTGCCAACCCCTAGATTTACTATGGCTGAGGTATTTGTGATCAGAAGGTGGACTCTCTTATTCTATCCCAAGCTTCTGGTACAGATGGTATGTCCGTAGTATACAGCATTAGCTTTTATTCTTAGAAAACATTTCACTATTTTTCTCACTCAAAATACTTATGGAGCACCTACTATGGGTCAGGAATCATGCTAGGTGCTAAAGGATACAAAAATGAATAAGATGAAATCTTATACTTGAGAAGCCCACTCTACTTGAGGGTAAAACAGGCCATAGCTACAATATGAGGTAAAAAGTTAATAGCAAATGACTTCAGAAACATTTATACCAGTCAGCATCAACCATTGTTCTTACTGGAATGCTTTTAAGTTGATAGTATCACGTTTCTTCGGTATTCCATTCTAAAATCCCATGTATGTTAAGTTGTACTAGTTCAGTGGTCTTCAATCTTTTTGGCACCAGGGACTGGTTTTGTGGATAACAATTTTTCCAGGGATGGGTCGGGGTATGGTTTCGGGGTGATTCAAGTGCATTACATTTATTGCACACTTTATTCCTGTCATTATTACATACTTATCATAATGTAGAATCGGTAGGAGCCCTCAGCTTGTTTCATGGAACTAGATGGTCCCATGTGGGGCTGATGGGAGACAGTGACAGATTATCAGGCATTAGATTATCAGAAGGAGCCACCTAGATCCCTCACAGTTCACAATAGGGTTCAAGCTCCTATAAGAATCTAATGCCCCTGCTGATCCAACTGCAGGCTGAGCTCAGGCAGCAATGCCTGATCACCTCCTACTGTGAGGGACATTTCCTAATAGGCCAATGATCAGTACTGGCGTCCATGTCCTGAGGGCTGGAGACCCCTGTACTAGTTGGCAACTGAAAGAAGATAGGACCTATAAGAGTTTGTACCCAGATGGGGAGAGGAATAATTTAGAGGCACTAGGCCTCACTAAGTGGAGCAGGCTTAGAACAGCTCTGGGTGGCCAAGTGGTGTTTTAAGACATCTGAGAATTAACGGGGATGACCAGGCAGGGTATTGAACAGAGGAAGCAGGGAAGTAACTATTCTTACAATTTTAACCAAGATTGGCCCTGACTTGGTCCTTTCACTTTGTTTTGCTCCCCCTTGCTCCTCAAACATAAAGAAAAGCTTAATAAAGTCAGGGAAAAGGTCTTGTAGAGAGCAGTAGTGAAACACTCATTAACATGCATGGGCCAGTGCAATGATGAATAAGCTGTACTTGGGGTCTTTTAGGCTGACTAAGAACAAGAGGAACCAGGACTCAGCTCATTACTCTGAACATTGATAACTAAAGGAAAATAATGAAGCATTCATCTCAGCTTTCTGGTATTACCTATTCTTTTCAGGATAATCAAATAGCGTTGGTTGAGGGAAATGTTTTCTGTGCAGAAAATTTCTGGCTAATAAATGCAGAAGGAATAATAGAATCAGAAAAAAATTATTTTGTAAGCTCTAATACATTATCTGGGTCAGGTAATAGTCATTGAAATGGTGATGGAGGTTGGGCACAGTGGCTCACACCTGTAATCCCAGCATTTTGAGAGGCCAAAGCAGGCAGATTACCTTAACTCACGAGTTCAAGACCAGCCTGGCCAACATGGCAAGACTCTGTCTCTACTCAAAATACAAAAATTAGCTGGGGTTGGTGGCGCATGCCTGTGATTCCAGCTTCTCAGGAGGCTGAAGCAGGAGAATCGCTTGAACCTGGGAGGCAGAGGTTACAGTGAACCGAGATCATGCCAGTGCACTCCAGCCTGGGCCACAGAGCAAGACTCCCTCTCAAAAAAAAAAAAAAAAAAAGAAGAAGAAAAAAGAAATGGTGTTGGAGAACTGAACTCTGATTAATCTCAAGCATTACTAAAAATGAGAAAACCAAACAAGAGGTGCCTCCTGATATGATGTAGGGTGAAGTACATGCATCATCTGTGAAGTAAAAATCATGTAAAAATCAAACCTGGCTGGGCACAGTGGTTTATACCTGTAATCCCAGCACTTTGGGAGGCTGAGGCAGAAGATTTGCTTGAGCCCAGGAGTTTGAGACCAGCCTAAGACATATAGGGAGACCCCATCTCTACAAATAATAATAAATAGCCAGGCATGGTGGTACATGTCTGTGGTCCCAGCTATTCAGGAGGCTGAGGATCGCCTGAATTGGTAGGTTGAGGCTGCAGTGAGCTAAGATTGTACCACTGCACTCCAGTGCTCTGGGTGACAGAGTGAGATCCTGTCTCCAAAAAAAAAAAATCAAACTTGAGTCTAATTAACATTACTTAGAAATCTAACTTCCAAATCATAGGAAACAGTGGGGCTAAAACAAGTTAAACAACATCTGGCAAAGGTGATCAGCCAAGACTAGGGTGGAGGACGTTTTCTGTATTGACTGACTCAGTTTCAAGTTCAGGCAATTCTCCTGCCTCAGCCTCTGAAATAGCAAGGATTACAGGCATGTGTCACTATACCTGGCTAATTTTTGTATTCTTAGTAGAGATGGGGTTTCACCATGTTGGCCAGGCATACTTTTATCTTGATACTGGAGATTATGATCCTTTGTGGTCTATCACTTAGGATATGGTTCAGCTGTAGTAATTGAGAAATAATACTAGCTTAAACAATAAGGTTTATTTCTCTCCCAAAAATAAGGAGTCTGGAGTTAGGGAATTCAGGGCTGCTCTTGTATCTCTCTGGTCTTCTTCTTCCTGCCCCACGATCTTAACTGCATCTTATCCATTTTGTTTGTGTAGCTCCAAGAAAGAAGGGAGAAAGGGACTGGGTGTAGAGGCTCACTTGAGGTCAGGAGTTTGAGACCAGCCTGGCCAATATGGTGAAACCCTGTCTCTACTAAAAATACACAACTTAGCCAGATGTGGTGGCTTATGCCTGTACTCCCAGCTACTTGGGAGGCTGAGGCAGGAGAAATGCTTGAACCTGGGAGGCAGAGGTTGCAGTGAGCTGAGGTGGTGCCACTGCACCCCAGCCTGGGTGGCAGAATGACACTCCATCTCAAAAAAAAAAAAAAGGAGAAAGGACAAAAGAACAAAATATTCCTTCCCCCAGCTGAGTCAGTTCCCTCTAAGCAGCCTTCCTAGGTGTTATACACAGGAGTTCAATTTATATCTCTGACCACTGAACTGCACTGCTGTATCTAAGTTGGAAAGAAGCTGGAACTTCAGCCTTGGGGCTAAGTGCATTGCTAAGCCAAAGAAAAGTGGAGTTCTGATGCTAAGAAGAAAGGGGCATGTGGATTCGGGATTTCTGTCAATAAATAAAACAGACATATAAGAGGAAATTAAAATTACTGTTTAATTTCATTTTTGAAAAATGCTACAAAGTAGAACATTCTATTAGAGAGACCTAATTTATATTAAATTTATTATTATTTCTTATGTTTGAGAAAGAGTCACTTTCAACCAGGCTGGAGTGTAGTGGCACCATCTTGACTCACTGCAACTTCTGCCTCCTGGGTTCAAGAGATTCTCCTGCCTCAGCCTCCCCAGTAGCTGGGATTCCAGGTGCATGCCACCACACCCGGCTAATTTTCTATTTTTAGTGCAGATGAGGTTTCACAGGTTGGCCAGGCTGGTCTCAAACTCTTGACCTCAGGTGATCCATCCGCTTTGGCCTCCCAAAGTGCTGGGATTATAGGCGTGAGCTGCTGTGCCGGGCCTTGTATTATTTTAAACAATATGCCAGATTCTGTGATTAAAAGGGTTTAAATCTGTTGCACGCACTATTTTAAAGGCTTTTGGGGAAAGTCCAGTGGCCCTTGTTAAGGTATACCATTTTATCTATGTGTTACATCCATCTTCATAACTTTATAGCTTATTATTTTGCTACAAGCTCTTGTGTGATTTACTGAAAAATGTGTTGAACCTCTTTTAACTTCACCACTATTCCTTTCTCATCCCATCTCTATAATACCTGTTAGGCCAGAACAATGACATTTGTAAATCAGAGGTTGTTCAATACTTGAGTAGCACTGTTATACTTTCTTGTCTAATAAATCATAATCAAGGTTAGCAAACTAGTAATTGTCTGATCTATGGCTTAGTTTATTGTCCATCTATTTCCTTCATAGGTCAGTTGTTTCGGGAAAGTGCACACAGTTAAGGAAGTCTGTATAGACTTCTAATCTTTGACATCTTGTGGGTAGAGGACTCATTAACCTTATTTTGCAAAACTCCATTCATGATTGGGATAGCTCATGATCTTAATTTATCCAAGTCAGCTTCTATAGAGATAAGTTCCTAGAGAATAGGACTATGCAGAGTTCTCCTGGCCCCAAATGCTACATATGACAACATTATGTTTTTTTGTTTTGTTTTGCTTTTTTGAGACAGGGTCGCACTTTGTTATCCAGGTTGGAGTATAGTGGCATAATATTGGCTCACTGCAGCCTCAACCACCAGGCTCAAATGACTCTCCCATCTCAGCCTCCTGAGTAGCTGGGACCACAGGCATGTGCCAACCATGCCCAGGTGATTTTTAAAAATTATTTGTAGAGAAGGGGTCTCACTAGGTTGCCCAGGTTGGTTTTGAACTCCTGGGCTGAAGCGATCCTCCTGCCTTAGCATCCCACAGTGCTGGGATTACAGGCAAGCACCACTGTGTCTGGTACTAATGCATTTTGTAAAGTTTGATTTATTATGTCAAAAGCTAAGTTATTCTCCTAAGCCAATCTTTCTTTTTTATTTATGTATCACAGCTTTATTTGAAATAACTGACCAAAACTATAAACAGACAGAATGAAACATCATTTACACATAATATTGTAGTGAGCTTTTAAAACATGGGCTTTGGAGTCTGAGGACAGAGTCCTAAGTCTGCTTCCTTCTGGCTTTCTGCTACTAGGCAACTATAATTTCTCTGACCCTGTTTGCCCACTGTCACCTCTAACTGGATCCTATTTTGATGACCAGACATTGCTAGGTGCCAATCATTGTATTAAGCACTGGGAGATAACTGTGAACAAGATATAGGTAGTTTTGGCTTTTATCTAAGTTGAAACTGGGATTGCAAATTCCATTGCTTTCTTAGGTCGGTAACATAAATGCCTGAAGTGAGTTGGAATGGAGGAAATAAAAAAATCAGGGAGAGATGGGGATTGTGGCTGAATTTGAGGCTGGTGCTCATCAAAAGCTATTCAGATTCAACAGTTTTGAAACCTTAGATAGTCCTAACAATACCCCTACTATGGGCACGTTTCCTTAGTAGTCTACTTTATGGTCCTATGCTAAGTGTGGAAGGAATACAGGCAGTTTTCATATACTCCATAGGTACCTTCTCTGCTTGGGTGCTCTAGCCTGGAAATTAAGAAGAAGATTATGGAAGCCACTATGTTTGGATCCCAATTTTGCCATTTGCTCGGCTGTCATCACCCAATGAGCTGTTCCTGCCTGCTGCACAGCCATTGGTTCACTGAGACCAAGGCACCGCAGTAAAGGAAGAGTTTAATTGACTAGAGATCAGCCACATGGGAAAGCTGGAGTTATCACTCAAACCAGTCTCCCCAAGGCTTGAGGGTTAGAGTTTTTATGTATAATTTGGTGGGCAGAATGGGTGCTGCTGGTTGGTTAGGGATAAAACCCGAGGGTGTGGAAAATAGTCATCGTGTGCTGAGTCTGCCTCTGAGTGGGGCCACAGGACTGGTGGAGTCATGAGTCACAAAGCTGGGTTGGATCAGTTTGAAAAACATCTCAAAAAAAAAAAACCATATCATCTTAGGTTCTATAATAGTAATGACATCTATAGGAGCAACTGGGAAAGTCTCATATCTTGTGACTTCTGACCACATGACTCCTGAGCAGTAATGGATTATAGAAACTACACCCAGCTATAAACAAAATACCTTGAAACAATTGCCTCCGGGTAAGAGTGTAGGGGTGGGGGTGACTGAATTCCCATACTCATGTCTCTCTGGTTCTGATAAATTTTGCATACCTCGCATAGTTCAGACTGCTCTGAGCTATTTTTCTTTTCTCACACTCAATAAATATTAGCTATTATTGTGGGAGTGCACGGAAAAGGACTCTTCAAGAAAGTTTTAAACGGTGAATTGGAGTTAGAAATAGTATGGTGGAAAGATTGAAACAAGAGAGTGTCTGCTTTCTGACTATACCAGAAAGGACAAGTTTGATGAGAGTGATAAGTTATAAGTATAAATGAATTATTGAGACATTTTGGCTCTTTGGTAAGGTAACACTCTGATGGTTAATTTTATGTGTCAACTGGTTGGGCCATGGGGCCTAGATATTTGGTCAAATATTTTTCTGGATATTTCTGTGAGGTTGTGCTTGGATGAAATTTACATGTAAATCTGTGGGCTTTGAGTAAAGCAACTGCTCTCTATACATCCTGCATATATTACCCTCCAAACTGGGCCTTATCCAATCAGTAGAAAGCCTGAAAAGAACAGAAGGCTGAACTCTCCCCAGCAAGAGAAGGAAATTCTGCAGCAGACCACCTTTTGACTTGAACTGTAATTCTTTCCTGAGTCTCCAGCTTCCAAGTCTCCCCCATCAGGTTTTGGACTCACTAAACCTTCACAATCATGTGAGCCATTTCATTAAATCCCTTTTGGGCACCCAATTGGTTCTGCTTCTCTGGAGAACCCTGATTAAAACAAATGCTCTGGAAAAAGATGTCCACATTTTAACCCCAGAACATGTTATATTACATAACAAAAGAGAATTAAGGTTGTGGCTGGTATTAAGGTTGTTTATCAGCTGACCTTAAAATAGGGAGCTAGGCCTACATTATCAGGATGGGTCCAATAATTACAAGCGTTCTTCAAAGTAGAAAGGGAGGCAGAGGAGTTTAGGGTCACAAGGAAATGTGAGCAGAGATGCAAACTAAGAAATGAATGGCATGGCCAGGCGTGGGGGCTCATGCCTGTAATCCCAGCACTTTGGGAGGCTGAGGCAGGCAGATCACCTGAGGTCAGGAGTTCGAGACCAGCCTGGCCAACATATTGTGAAACCCCGTCTCTACTAAAAAACACAAAAATTACCTGGGCATAGTGGTGCATGCCTGTAGTCCCAGCTGCTTGAGAAACTGAGGCAGGAGAATTGCTTGACACGGTAGGCGGAGGTTGCAGTGAGCTGAGATCACGCCACTCTACTCTAGCCTGGGCAACACAGGGAGACTCTGTCTTTCCAAAAAACCAAAGAAATGGAAGGTAGGTGTGATTAGTTCTCACATCCCTCCCCCTTCCCCTTTCTTACACTTCTTTCTGGTATTGAGGCAGAAAAGATGGTAGATGGAGGCTGATATCTCCTTGTGTGATGACTCAGTTGGCCTCTCCTCTGGCTAATACTGACTTCCTATTTGGATGTATCTGTGAGGCAAACGTTGTCCAAAGGCTTGCCTATGTGTGGTTCTTGAATAGAACCTATGGAAGAACTTGCTTGAGGTCTAACTCTTCATCCCTACTCCCTAATCCTTACCTTACATGCTGCATTCCATGATCTCTTGATGTTGGGTTTTACTTAACCAGTAGTGAGACATCTAAGTTGGGCACTAGCAAGACCGCTCAAACCCAGCCACTTTCCTCTGGCCCACTTGCCCACAGGAAATGAATGGATTCTTCCCTTACCTCCCCCTTAATTCCCCAGCACCCTGAAGTGGCAATTTCAGAAGCAACAGACAATCTAGGGTTTTAGTGATGAGAGAGCTTTCAGACAAGAGAGGAAATCGTCATTAGTCCTTGGCTTATGGAGTGAAGGTAACATCATTCTTTGAGAGTCATTCTCTTGGGCATACCTCACATTTGGGGATAGTAACAACTCCCTTTACTACCCTCAGAGTTAGCTTAGGATAGGGATAGTCTATAGAGTTTGCTTTTGTTGCTCAGGCTGGTGTGCAATGGCATAATCTCGGCTTGCTGCAACCTCCACCTCCTGTGTTCAAGCGATTCTCCTGCCTCAGCCTCCTGAGTAGCTGGGACTACAGGTGCCTGCTACCACACCTGGCTAATTTTTTTGTATTTTTAGTAAAGATGGGGTTTCACCATGTTGACCAGGCTGGTCTTGAATTTCTGACCTCAGGTGATCCACCTGCCTCAGCCTTCCAAAGTGCTGGGATTACAGGCATGAGCCACACTGCCCAGCCAAAATAGTCTATTTCACAGACACTGTAGTCCTTTAAAATGCAAAATTTTGGCCAGGCACGGTGGCTCACACCTGTAATCCCAGCCCTTTGGGAGGCCGAGGCAGGTGGATCACCTGAAGTCAGGAGTTCGCGACCAGCCTGGCCAACATAGTGAAACCCCGGCTCTTCTAAAAATACAAAAAGTTAGCCGGTGTAGTGGTGCATTCCTGTAATCCCAGCTACTTGGGAGGCTGAAGCAAGAGAGTCACTTGAACCCAGGAGGCGAAGGTTTCAGTGAGCTGAGATCGCGCCATTGTACTCCCAGCCTGGGCAATAAGAGTGAGATTCCATCTCAAAAAAAAAAAAAAAAAGCAAACTTTCTCTTTCCTCAGTCCTCTTATTATTAATACTCAGTTGTGGTGACAGTGGTATTATGGTTATATGCAGAAATGGCAGTTTCCCTCAGCCCTGAGAGTAGGCAGAAAGCCCTAACAAGTTCTCTGGGTCTCTGATCTTACAATGGGAGGTAGTTAGTTCTTTGGTGTTCCACAGTTTCCAAAAAACTGGGGAAGAAATATCATCTCACTGGGTATTTGACAACATTCTTTACCATAAAGCTAGAGAAGTGGGGTGAGATCAGACCCCTTTGGGTGTCTCTGTTCAGTTGATGAGGGAAGTCATCTTAAAGAGGAGTTTAGTCTTTTTCTTAGGAGCAATGAAAAACTATTAAAGGATTTAAACAAGGAAGTAACATAAACAAGTGGTAACATAATCTTAAAAATTTGTTTTCTCCCTTTATTTCCTCCTTTATCCAATGATTTCTCCCTTTATTTACTCCTTTATCCAGACCAAAGTCTTTTGGTCTTCTTGCCTCAGGACTTTTGGTGGGGATGAAAAGTGAGTGAAAGTGAAGCTGCCTAAATGACCACAGGCTTATCTAGCTAACCAAAGCTAAGCTTGCAAAAGAAACGACACTTGACTTTGAGTAGAGGAGAAGAGCCTGTAAGGGTATTAGTGGGGGAGAGAATAATTTCCCCAGGTCTGGGAAGGACCTGTGGTCTGCGGGTTCTGACCCTGCTGAGAGTTGATATGTGGACCTGTACGGGTGGTGAGTGGATGAGAGGGGCTCCAGGCGAGGGTGGCCAGTCGCAGGGACTCCTTGCCTGTTCCTGGGCACAGGAACAGAGATTCCTTAACTGTGAGGGACAGGAAAGCTCAGACACTGGGTGCTTCAGAAGGGAGCCCTGTTGGCTAAAGACCAAAGGAGTTTCTACCCTGAAGGGTCTTTGTGTGACCCCAAAAAAGGAGAAGGCACATTTATGACTGAGATTGAATTTTTCCACATTATGTCTGACTATGGGCTCAGAATAAAATTTACACAGAGTTAAAGAAATATGATATTTTCTGTTTTTCTGACTTTATGGCCATAAATTCATATGGGCAATGATCAGATATGCATTTTAGAAAGATAAGTATGACTGTAGTGTGGGTTGGAGGAGAACAAGATGAGATACAGGGAATTCCAGTCAATAATCTTATTGTGCTCAAATTCTAATGGCACTTTTCAACTTTTATTACTCAGCACTGAAGACAAGATTATATATTTGTCAAATGATGTGTGTGAAGAAGGTCTTGATGGAATGCCTAGCACATAGAAAATCACTTAAAACTATTATTTTCTTTAATAATTATTTCAGTAATCAACAATGAATATTCATCAGTATAATTAACAAAGTAATTACCCTAATGAATATAATGAATAGGTGTTGAGCATCTACTGTGTGCTGGGCACTGTGCTATGCAGTGGGGCCACGATAGTGAACAAAGGCAGAAGTAATTCCCAGTCTCATAGAGTTTATGAGGAAGTGCCACACCAAGCTTAGGAACAAGGAACTATAATATAATAAATACTATGAGCACTATTTCTTTTTGCTAGACTGTAGTTTCCTTGAATGCAAGGAATATTTCTTTAATTATCTGTGTAGTAGATATCATTTTGTGGGTCACACACCCAGGAGTGTAAAAGTAGAATTTAACTTAATTCTCTATAATGACTTAACCTCTATTTTGAGATGACATTATTCTTGGTACAGAAAACCTGGTCTCTTTACTTCCAGGTAAACTTTGTCCCTTCAGTGATTTTTCTTTTTTTATTTTATTTTATTTTATTTTACTTTAGGTTCTGGGGTACATGTGCAGGTCATGCAGGGATGTTGCATAGGTGCATATTATATCCAGCATTTCTCCCCATGTTATCCCTCCCCACCCTTCCCA
>PVKP010011362.1:0-61577 GCA_004027715.1 Plecturocebus donacophilus
TTTTTTTTTTTTTTTTTTTTTTTTTTTTTTTTTTTTGAGATGGAGTTTTGCTCTTGTTTCCCAGGCTGGAATGCAATGGCATGATCTCAGCTCACTGCAACCTCTGCCTCCCAGGTTCAAGTGATTCTCCTGCCTCAGCCTCCCAAGTAGCTGGGATTACAGGCATGTGCCACCATGCCCGGCTAATTTTGTATTTTTAGGAAAGATGAGATTTCACCATGTTGGTCAGGCTGGTCTTGAACTCCTGACCGCAGGTGATCCACCCGCCTTGGCCTCCCAAAGTGCTGGGATTATAGCCGTGAGCCACTGTGCCTGGCCGTGGTTTTGTTTTTGTTTAAACAAAAGAAGTATATATAGATGTCAGATACATTCAGAGATGATTATTTATGGAATTAAAAAATTTTTAATCAGAAAAGTAATATAAACATTTAAAAAGGGTTTGGACACATCTCTTAATTGCAGAGCCCTGTGTGGTTATTCAAATGCCACGTCTTTCAGCTCTGTGTAGTCTGGGAGGTGAGTGGGCCCTTCTGGGGTGTTACTTTGCAGCTGAGTTTATGGCCAAATGGACCATGCCTGAACAGGACAGTTTCATTCCTCATGGAGGAGCGCTGGGCATGCTTTATGATGCTCACTTAACACTATGAGAGACAAATTTGATTTCATGGTTCATTCCTTGATGCTCCAGTTTGGATTGACTGCTGGTGGAATAACAGCTAGACTGTCAATGAGTGAAGCCTCCAGCTATTTCCTTCTCCCACCTCACAAAGAGAATTTTGACTTTGCTGTTCCTGGAACTTTTGAACTTTGTGGTGGGAGGAAAGTGGAGAGGACAAAGAGTAGAATCCTTCCAGTACTCTCTTTTGGGAGGAATTTTGAGCAGGAAATGAGGGACCTTCTTTGTGTAAGGACAGTGGATGGAATTAAAAAGGGGTATTTGAGGAAGCGTTGCTGTGTATCATATGAATCCTTTGGATGCTCGAGAAAAGTAAGAGTCAGACTAATTTGAATTTACTTTAGGATGCTGTCTTTCTTCCCACCTTACCCTCGTTTGGACACAGCACTACCTTGGTTTTCCAACATGTGAGTCCGTGGCTTTATATACATAACTCTAGGTTGCGTGGACCATGAATCTGGCCAATTTTAGGTTTCTTACAAGCATTTTGGTGCTTGATTTGATGTGTAGTATATTGGTGGAGAGACTAGATAATGACCTTCCAGTGAGAGTAAGAATGACCCCACTCAGGAAGAAGACATTCTATTTTTTTTTTTTTTTTTTTTTTTAAGACAGAGTTTCACTCTGTTGCCCAGGCTGGAGTGCAGTGATGCTATCTCGGCTTACTGCAACCTCTGCCTCCCGGGCTGAAGTGATCCTCCTGCCTCAGCCTCCTGAGTAGCTGGGATTACAGGCGCATGCCACCATGCCCAGCTAATTTTTGTAATTTTTTAGTAGAGATGGGGTTTCACTATGTTGGCCAGGCTGATCTCGAACTCCTAACCTCATGTGATTCACCCACCTCTGCCTCCCAAAGTGCTAGGATTACAGACATGAGCCACTGCACCTGGCTGGAAAAGAAGATATTCTAAGACCTTTCCTCACATGGGATTTTACTGAAGGCAGGGAATAAGGCATTTGAGCATTTTCCCAGCAGTTTCTGGGTATGCCTGTTATGCCCACCTTCCGGGTAGCAGGGAAGGAAGGAAAGGACTGGCTTTCACCTAGAAACTGAGGTGTAACATCTTGAGAATTTGTATAGTTTTGGGTTTTCCCTACCATGGTGAGATCCTCAACTCTGTCTCATGGGGAATGGGATTTATAGAGTAATTTTTGGAGGTAGACTTAAGAAGATGCTAGGAAGTCTCATCTTCCCCATCCAGTGGACATGGAGGTGGGAGGAAGGAATTAGAAAAGCATAGACTGAAGGACAGTGAGTCAGAGCAAAGCTAGTCTTGGCCTGAGGAGGTACTTAAGGTTGGTTCCTCCCTGCTGTTACATGGAGAGGTTGAAACGTGATTCATAGGAAACTTTAATTGGTGTTTCATAGCTTTCCAGGGCTGTAAAGGACTTGTGGTTCAAAATGGCAACTCCCAGTGTTTTGAGCCTTTGTGGTTGGGACTTCCTCGCCTGCTGGGTGATGGGATGAAGGTGGTGTCTGTGGTGGGTTGTACTGCTTTCTACTCTGCCCTCAAATCCTTTCTCCTCTGCGATGCCTGGGGTGAAGTGCAGGTCACAGAGCCTGGAATGTTTTCTTTGTGTGTAGATTATGATTCTCAACCAATTTGGATAATTTTATTACCCAAAATGACCTCATAAGAAAATGACATGCGTGCTATTGTACAGATGCTATAGGAAATATGACAAATTTATTATGTATATAACATAGAGGTCACTTCCACTGCATTGTTTCCATCCTTAGGAGTCATACTATGTAAACACATCCCAAACAACCAGAACAGTATAATACAGTAGGGGACAGCATGTTAAGATACATGGGATGGAGTCTGGAGAAGGCAGAATTCCCTGGGAGGCCTTGATGAAAGGTTAGGCCTTAAAGAACAGGTAGGATTCAAGAGTTGGTAATAGGGCAGGTAGGCCATAGCTGTGACCTCCCAGGGAAGGCAGCCTGCCCAGCTCATACAGAACCAAGTATTCACTGATGCTGCATCCTATCACCTAGGTTCTTTAGGTAATTTCTAGACCTGGAGTGTTGAATAGGAAAGCCATGTTCCCAAGAAGTTGAGTCTTCCATGTAGAAACAGCTCCTCTTTCTTTTTATGTTTCTTTGAGACAGAGTCTTGCTCTGTTGCCCAGGCTGGAGTGCAGTGGCACGATCTCAGCTCACTGCAACCTCCACCTCCCAGGTTCAAGCGATTCTCCTCCCTCAGCCTCCCAAGTAGCTGGGATCACAGGTGCATGCCACCATGCCCAGCTAATTTTTATATTTTTTAGTTTCAGAGGTTTCATCATGTTTAGGATTCATCATTCAGGGATTTCATCATGTTGGCCAGGATGGTCTTGATTTCTTGACTTTGTGATCTGCCCACCTTGACCTCCCAAAGTGCTGGGATTACAGGCATGAGCCACTTCGCCTAATGAAACAGTTCCTCTTTCTAAGCTTCTCTTTATCCTCTTTCCAGAGAGCCTAGGCCGGTACAATTGTGGGCTGGTACAGTTGTGGGCTCTGAATCAGGCAGACCTGGCTTTGGGCAGAGTTCTTGACCCTGAGCCCATTTCCTCTTCTGTAAAATGGGGATAATTCTAGTATTTACTCATAGCATTGTAATGAGGATTAAATTAGCATAATTCCTGGCACAAAGTAAATGCTCAGTAAAAGATAGCTTTTCCTTTTTAAACAATTCAAGAGCAGCAGCAGATATGAGACTAGACTTACAGTGTGTCACCTACTGTTTCCATTACTGTTTCTTCAGAACAGACCACCCCAAACAAGACCCCATTTTATTAAGCTTATGGAGTCTTTAGATCAGGAATTTGGCAAGAGCTCATTAGGGATGGCTTGTCAATGTCTGGGGCCTCATCTGGGAAGACTTGAAGGCTCAGGGGAGGCTGCAGATGAAGACGGGAACCATCTGAAGGTTGATCACCCACATGCTCAGTGCCTGAGCTGGGAGGACCTAGAGGCCAGGACTGCTGATGGGGGTGCCCATGTGCAATCCCTCCATGAGGATGGCTATCTTAGGGCTCTTGGCTTTATGTGTTGTCTAAAGGCTGTAAGCGCAAGTGTTCCAGTGAACATGGTGGAAGCTGTAGCATCTTTTCTGATCTAGCTTAGAAGTCAGGCATTTTCATTTCTTTTGCATTCTATTAGTTAAAGTGAGTCTCAAGACCACTCAGATTCAAGTGAAGAGGACATAGACCCACCTGTCAGTGGGAAAAGTGTCCAGATCACACTGGGGAAAAGCACAGCGGATGGGAGATGATGGACCACTTTGAAAATGCAACTTCCATGCCTGCTGAGGGAATTCTGGTAGCAGAGCTTGGGGATACAAGGTCCTGGAGAGCCTGTGCGGCAGCTGCACCCCATGGCCACATGCCAAGAAAGAACTACTTTCTGTTGACAGAACCATCAAGCATCTGATTGGCTTCCTCTTTTTTATTTTTATCTGGTATGTGGCTGGGTGCTTCAGAGGCATGACAGAGATCTGGCAGCTCTTCTCAGTCAATTTGAGCTGGAATGATGGGAAAATTCAGTTCAGGCAGATGTTTGAGGAGATGCTCTTTAGTAAGAAAGTGGCTGCACAAAAGCTCCACCTCTGGCTTTCTGTTTCCTGCTGGTGATATCTGTGCCTGGATGAGGTGAGGGATGGAGTCCCAGCTGGTTTTCTGGGCTTAATTTGCACAAGATGGTAAGGGCTGTAGGTGTCCAAATAGACGCCTTTTGAAGCAGTTATATTTTAGGATGTTAGAAAGAGCTAGGTGTCCTGTGGATACATGGTGGGAGGTTTGGTCAGGGAGATAGTGTTTATTCTTCTGTTTTAATCATGAGAACCTTTCACTCAGAAGTACGGGAGATGTGGAAAGTGGATATGACCTCCAAGAAATAGATGAAAGTGAAGTTCTAATAGAAAGCTGGGGCTGGTTAAAGGAGTCATTTTTCAAGGCTGGTGCATTGTGCTATGCCTACTGGAGGCCATAAATATATTAGTTCCCTATCATGTCTCCTTCTATCCTGCAGCCCAACAAGGCAGCTGAAGCCCACACCTCATGCTGTTAAGTCATGTGGCAGGTACAGATGTGGGCACATGATGAGGAAGGTTGGTGCTTTGGGTTGTTTCTCAAGTGCTGGACCACATGAATACATCTGATTTTTTCCCTTGTACCCCAGAACACATATTTACAATATGGCCAGCCAGAGCTGTTTGGGAGTGGCCTGGAACCCTGGACACCCTCCAGGTTTAAACTGTCATCCCAGTATCCCAATCCTATTAACTAACCAGCCTGTCTGAAAACTTTGCATAAGGCCTGGGTGCCTGTCTGAAGAATCAAGACACTACGCAGCCCCAGGAAGCTCATCTATGCATTCTTTCTCCTCTGGTGTCATTCTTAGCTTGTGCCGTTCTCTGAGTTCCTTGCAGCATGCCCTTGGCTGACATTGTAAAGTGCATCACACTGAAATCTGGGGGCTTGCCAGAGATGTCCCAGATGAATGCAGGACTGAGCTGCCTTAGCAAAGAGTGGCTGTTCTCAGCATGCCAGAACTATGGAACTGCATCTGGTCTAGTTAGTAGCAGTTGGTAGTATGTGAGTTGGTAGCTACAACTGAAAATGAAGGAACACTGCTTCTAAGTGTTTGTGGTTGGAGAAGAATGGGAAGCTTTGGTTCCTGCTGGAAGGGATGAGTGGGTTGGTGAATGTTAGCCCAGCAGTAGGAGGATTGGGGCCACTAAGCCCCGCTGAACTCACTAAATGCTAGTATATTCCTGTAAGATTGGTGACAGACAGGGACTTAGCCAGAGCAAGTAAGTGATGTGATGCCAGGGAGATTCGCTAGGACTCGTGGGCTACTCTTTCTCTCCTGGTTATAATTCTGATCTTGGATGTTGGTGATGTTTTAGAGGCTTTAGCCCTTTCTACCCATGTTGCTGGTGTCTCCTTCCCGGAGAACTGGGTGGACACTGCATTAGTCAGGGTGGGGCCTCATATATCTCTTCACAGCCAAGGTCTAGTGTCTTAAGAATTGACTTGCCAGGGCATGTGACCCTCTGGTGACCAGTGGTCCTTATACTTCAGGACTCCAACCAGTATCCCTTGACCACTTTTAATAGCATCAGACTTTCTGACAGGGAAGACTTTCTGAACCCTGGGCTGTGATGGAGCAAGGAGACCCTGCAAATCTGTAAAATAACTATTCCCTCTGTTTTTGAGGCTGCCAGGAGGGTCCATTCTGGGATGAATAAGCAGTGAGTAATGCTTCTCCTATGGCTGACAATGGTTGCTGGTGAACAGTGGAGCTCGGGTCCAGAGGTTTTGGAGTGGACACTTATTCTTTGCCTTTCTGATATATGAGTCTCAGCCTTTCTTACCACTGTGTAAGAGTGCTTTCGGCTGCTCTGGGGATAGGTCATTGGATAGGGCATACATTTTAGAAACGGAAAAAGATAAGTGGATGGTGATTTGATATAGATAGGGGCAGGAACTGGAGATTCCCCTGAGAAATGGCTACCCCTTTGAGGTGGGCATTGGGTGAAGCAACAGGACCCTAGAGATGGGTAGAAAGGGAACAATTAGAAGACGTGGACAGAGGGAGGGGAGCATCGCATTCTGCGGTCAGTAGTGGGGGGCTAGGGTAGGGACAGTGGGGATGGGGAGGGATAATGAGGGGAGAAATACTAGATATAGGTGATGTGGGGGTCAAGGCAGCAAACCACCTTGCCATGTACGTACCTATGCAACAATCCTGCATGATCTGCACATGTACCCCAGAACCTAAAGTACAATAAAAAAAAAAGAAAAAAAAGTGACAGATCTTTTAGTTCAGGGTGTTTCGTAGTTTCTATAGCCTAGTGTGGTAAGGACTGATGGGAGAGAATTTTTTTTAAATCAAAGTGGAGGTTCTAGGTTGAGAATGCTTTATTTGGGGCCTAAATAGCTATATGGGACCTACCTGCTACTGCTAGCACCAAATATAAATCTATTTTGAGGTTGAACCTCTAACAGAGCAGAGCTTTAAAACCATACTGCTTTATTATTTTTTTCTCACACTTGTGAACATTTAAGTTTTTTGGTTCCTAGCTCTCCCACTGACCTTCCTTACAGTTAATCTGGATATACCATGTAGACGATGAGGGATGGTATTGAGTTTGAAAGGTCCAGCCTATACTACTCAAAGCCAAACTCAAAACTTCTGAAATGGTTTCTGACCTAGTGTAGGAGAATTTCTTCTCCTGTTCATCAGCACCCTCCCCTCAAGCCACAAGCTAATATACTGTCTCAGACATGGTGCTTTTAACACGTGTTTGTCCTAAATTATGTATCTCCTGGGGGGATACTGCCTGCCAGCAAGCTTTGCCACCATACCTTGCCAGGCTATTAGAGTTTGATCCTCAGTGTCTGTGAGCTTCCCAAATATTTATTTTTGTTTTTATGTCTGTATGTATTTTTTTTTTTTTTTTTGAGATGGAGTTTCACTCTGTTGCCAATGCTGGAGTGCAGTGGTGCAATCTTGGCTCACTGCAACCTCTGCCTCCCAGGTTCAAGTGATTCTCCTGCCTCAGCCTCCCAAGTAGCTGGGATTACAGGTGCTGGCCATTACACTCAGCTAATTTTTGTATTTTCAGTAGCGATGTGGGGAGAGCGGTTTCACCATTTTGGTCAGGCTGGTCTCGAACTCCTGACCCCTCAGGTGATTCACCTGCCTTGGCCTACCAGAGTGCTGGGATTACAGGTATGACCCACCACGCCTGGCCCCAATTATTTAGTGTTAACTTCTCAAGCACTCTCACTTACATATAAAAGCCTTGTTTCCTTCCTTAGAAGGATGTGAAATAAGACTCAGGTGGTTTGGTTTTAGTCCAAGACCTCCTGAGTTCTAGAGGAAAAGGCAGTGGACTTAGAGGTAGAATTAGGTTTGACTAGCTTTGGTGGCTTGTCTGCTAGTTCTCTTCTGTTCTAACCACGGGTTTCCCTCCTTGTCCCTGCCAGTGAGAAGCAGCCATCAGCTTGACAGTGCCGCGTAGAAACTCACTCTTAGTGCTGGGCTCTGCATTCAGTATAGTTATGGGCATTGGTCCCTTCGGGATGTAGGATTCAGGGAGGTTCTGCCCAGTGAATTTATAACATGAGATGGTCCCCAGGCAGACAAAAGTAAGATGTGGGTCACACACTGTGGCCTGTGAGAGACTGATATTGTAGAGATGTATCATCTCAACATTTGACCCCTGAATGGAGGGGGCAGCTGGGTATAGTGGAAGGAGCATAGGCCTAGAAGCCAGAGCAGGATTCAAATTTTGACTCTTCCGCTTCCTTGATGTGGAAAAGTTACCTGCCCTTTGAATTTTAACTTCCTCAGCTATAAAATGAGGATGCTACCTAACTTGTGGAATTGCCATGAAAACTGCATGAGGTAACGTGGATGTGAAGTATCTAGTATTACACCTGGGATATAGTAGGTATGCAAGAAATAGTAACTGTTATTATTAAATAATTTATGAAAGTAACAGAAATATAGGTGTATTCCAGATGATTTTGACAATGATGAAAGTAAAGAAAAATGTATCACTTATCATCTTATATACTAATGTTTTATTATGATATAGTTACATATATTAAGCTGCCTTCTATATCTTTTTCATTTGTTTGTTTGGGGATGGAGTCTCACTCTGTTGCCAGGCTGGAGGGCAGTGGTGCGATCTTGGCTCACTGCAGCCTCTGCCTCCCGGATTCAAGCAATTCTCCTGCCTCAGCTTCCCAAGTAGCTGGGACTACAGGTATGCGCCACCACACCCAGCTAATTTTTGTACTTTTAGTAGAGACAAGGTTTCACCACGTTGGCCAGGATGGTCTTGATTTCTTGACTTCATGATTTGCCCACCTTAGCCTTCCAAAGTGCTGGGATTACAGGCGTGAGCCACCACGTCCAGCCTATCTCTTTGACATAAATTTTTTATTGTTGTTTGTTTTGGGGATGGAGTCTCTCTCTGTCGCCCAGGCTGGAGTGCAGTTGCACAATCTTGACTCACTGCAGAGGCAACCTCTGCCTCCCAGCTTAAAGTGATTCTCCTGCCTCAGCTTCCCTAGTAGCTGGAATTACAGATGTCTGCCATCACACCTGGCTAATTTTTGTAGTTTTAGTAGAGGCAGGATTTCACCATGTTGGCCAGGCTGGTCTCGACCTTTTTTTTTTTTTTTCTTTGCGTTTTAGTTTGGGAACAAACTCTTCTTAAAAAATAGATTACACAGAAAAAACGCAGAGCACAGAAGGGCATGAGGAGGGGCAGGGAACCTCGGGGGAGATCCCGAGGTGATCCACCTCAGCCTCCCAAAGTGCTGAGATTATAGGTGTGAGCCTCCATGCCTGGCCTGATATAAAATTTTTGAAGTAACGTGTGTACATAATCTAGTTTAAAAAGCCAAAATATATTATAAGGCTTGTAATAAATAACAAAGGTCTCCTGCTTTATCCTTTGTCACTCACTGACTCTTTCTCCTGGCTGGTGATCTTCTTGAGGGGAGATACTAGTTTAATTTATACAGTATTTGAACACCTGGTGCCTATTAGCACAGTGCCTGATACATATAGGCTCTCACTACATGTGAGTTGTTATATTATTTTTGAAAGGTTTAAGTCAATACTTAGTATAGAATACAGATTTCAGGTTGATTAATTTTACAGCAGCCTGGAGAGGCTATCCAGTCTTTTGTTATGGCATGCTGAGACTCTGTTAACTGGGGTCTTGGTTTTGGTTTAGATTTGTGGTTTTAATATGTCTGTGTCTGTTTTGCTATGGTAATGAGCAAGGTATTTATTGTAGGAATTGAACTTTGTTTTAGTTCAGGTAGGTTAGCTATGAGAAATAGACACCTAAAGTAACAGTAGCTGAAATAAGTGTCTCTCTTGTATGTAAAGTTTGGCAGGAGACAGCCTGTGATTGGCAGGACATCTCTACTCCTTGAGCCTTACCTACTTCTCCTTCACAGCTCTGCCAACTTCTGGGGCATGGTCGTGTCCTCGTGGTCCAAGATGGTAGCTAGACCTTGAGCTATCACATTCATTTTCCAGATAGCACAGTGTAGAAAGGGAAGAAAAGGAAAGTCCAAAGGTCCAGTTACAGAAAACAGCCACAGTGACACTTCTTAGTTACCTGGCTACATCTTGGAACAAGGAGCCTGGAAAATGTAGTGAATGTTATGAGTGGCCTGGTGCCCACCTTGCAGTTGTAGGCTCTATTACTATGGGAGGAGGGGAGGATAACCACTGAAGGGCAACTAACAGTCTGGGTCACAGATTTCAGGCTCTTCCTATCATTAATCCCTTGTTAGTCCTTCTCTGATATGCTGCCAGGATTGCTAATGTAGCAATCCCTTTCTGCTGTGTTTTCAATTTGTTTTCTCTTTCTGCTGCTGACTCTGTCCTTCTGCTTTAACCCTTACTTGGGAATTTCTCTCCCATACACTCCTTCAGAGCTGGAAACCTTGAGACGCTTGCTTGGATGTGAGATGGAAGCAGACAGGTAATTCCTTCCATGGGGGCAGTGACCTACTGCTTTCTGCATAACGTGCTTATAGTTGCAGCACTGAGGTCAGTGGTTCCCTTGGAAGGGGGTTACTGGAAGGTGTCTTTGAATCTAACAGTGTTTTTATAAAGTGTAAATATTTATGTTTTTCAAATGTGCATGGATGCTGTTGTGTTGATAAAATATGAATTCACTTAAGAGCATTTTCTTAGGGTGTTTAGCATTTTCTTAGTGTTTAATGTGGCATAGAGGTCTGGAGTCCTGACTGATTTCATTCAGGCCTGGGCTGAGTGAAATGTCCTGGCTTCGCCTCCTACCGCTTGTGGACCAGCCTGTCTGAATTTCAGTCTCCACATCTGAGAGTGGCATAGTTATAGTACCTGTTTTCCAGTATTGATGAGAAGATTAAATAAGATTATAGGTGTACATCACTTAGCCTAGCACCTGGCACATACTAAGGGCTCCGTAAACATTAGCTGTACTAAGGGCTCCATAAACATTAGCTGTAGTTATTATTTTCTTCTTAATCAACACACTAAAAGTGCAAGTAGCATCATAATGGCTTTTTTTTTCAGCTGAAAAGACATATTTTGAAAGGTTGGAAATCATTACTGTAGCTTCTCAGGGGACTCCAATATAGCCAGCTCTGGAAGAGGTAGCTGAGGATCAGTACTTAAACTGATTTAAGCAGACACCTTTTGGGATAATTGGCATTCATTTATTAATGCCAGATGAACGTTTATTGAGCACTTGTTATTCCTCTTCAGGTTACAGGCATACAAAGGGAGGCCACTGTAGTTCAGTTTTACTCTAGTTCAGGAAAAGGTCACTGTATAGAATGCTCTCTCTCTCTCTGTCAGGAGTGTTTTCTACCCATTCATTTGCTTTGGTTTACTCTTCTATACCAAAAGGGAATGAGGTATAGAAGGTCCTAAATTCCACAAGGACCCAGTTCTCTCCACCTTTCCGTAGTTACTGTGGCAGGGACTTTTGGCCGCCCTGTCTGAGTGCTTGTCGGGAAGTGCAGCTTTGCTGGTTGTGCCAGTGGAACCCGGTGCAGCTTTGCTGACGATGCGGAAGCTGCTGGGGCCACCGTCACTGCTGGCATCTCCCTTCCATCTCTAGGCAGCACCACAGCTCTGCTGAGGTCGAGTCGGGGAGTCTAGGTGGTGAATCATTTGCCTGGGTAAGCAAGTCTGGCCTCTCTTGGCCTTGCCTGGAGAGACAGAGCGGGCAGAGCACCAGTGGCCAGGAGAAGCTGGGGGATGCACACTGGCCATGCTCTGGCCGCCTGGCAGTGGTCTGTGAGTCAGGCTTTCCCATGCAGCTCTTGCTGCGTCAGCACAACAGGGAGCCTGCTCTGTGTTGGGTCTGAGGTCCTCTTCCTTCCTCCACTGGAGGCAATGTGCTGTAGGAAGCAAATGTCTCAAGTGCCACTCGGGCACCCTAATGGCTGGCTGTGTCTAATAAATAGGGCTCTTTTGGGGTAGAATCACCTCACCTAATTCCTTTGCCCCTAGGTTTAGCTATTCTTCAGCTCAGATGGGTGGTGGAGCTTGGCTGGCCCCAGGGAAGGACTGACACAGCTTTCAGGGGGCTACAGACTCCAAGAATGTCAGAGGTGTAGGGAAATGGGGGCCTGGTGAAGGTCACACAGTGGTGGAGCCGGAACCCAGACACCCTGAGTCTCCATCTGTTGCCTTTTTCTTTCTGCTTTGGTGTAGCTCTGAGATTGTTCTTAGTAAGGTGAGACAGGATGCCTTGACATAGATCTGGAGTTTAAGCCCTGGGCTTTGGCAGGAACAAGCAAGAGTACATATATGCCTTCCTCTATCACACCCTCCCAGGGTGGATTTTGCATATCAGGAGAGGTGGAAGAACTAAGTAGTGCAAAGCTGGAAGCTTTTGAAATTTTCCTTTGAATGGAGACTATACTAGTTTCCTTCTCCCTACCTCGAGACAAAACTGAAGGCAAGGTAGCAGATAGAACATGTCAAATGCTACAGCTGCCTTTAGTCCCTCCTGAAACCCAGTGAAAACCACATCAAGCCCATAAGGTGGATGGGAGAAGAGATGATAGCTATGAAGTTTTGGAGGCTGAAAAACTGATGGAGAAGTGATAATTAATTTAGAACATTTGAGAAAGATCATTCTAAGCGGACAGTAGGGAAAGCAAAAAAAGCAATCCTTTTATACCACAGAATCTCCTCCACTTTATGCAACCACTTAACTCTCTTTACTTCTAGAAGGGGTAAAACAAGAGTTACTGGACTGGAGACACCAAGGACAAAAAAAATAAATAAATAAAACAAAACATACCTTCTACACAGTCTTTCTAAGGAACTGCTGGAGAATGCACACCACCATAGCAGGGGAAGGAATCAGTAAAGAGGGGAGTGGGCTACAGAACACAGAGATTAACACAGGAAGGAGATGAAGGGAATCCCTGAGGACTGTGTACCAGACATAGAGGATGGGCAGCTTAGATCTGAGCAGTGTGACTCAGGCTGTCATCACCAACTTACCTGCAATGATTGTGCCATTGATTTAACTGGAGGACTGACTACCTGGGGAAGCCTGGGGCAGATTGTATCTGCTCCTGACTGTCTTGCTCATGTGCTGATGAAGCTCCTGCTGCCCCTCCTTGCCCTGCTGAATGGCTAGACTCATTTTATATTAACAGAAGTGTTTTCCTTGCCCAACCCTCAGTGCTAAAGGTAGGCCCAACTGAATTTAGAAACAGAAAATATGAGCCAGGCAACGGTGGCTCATGCCTATAATCCCAACACTTTGGGAGGCCGAGATGGGCGGATCACTTGAGGTCAGGAGTTAGAGACCAGCATGGCCAACATGGTGAAATCCCATCTCTATTAAAAAAAAAAAAAATAGCTTGGCGTTCTGGTGCACGCCTGTAATCCCAGCTATGGCAGGGATTACAGGAGGATTGCTTGAACCCAGAAAGTTGAGGTTACGAAGTACCAAGATCATGCCATTGTACTCCAGCCTGGGTGACAGATTGAGATGGAAGAAAGAGAGAGAGAGGGAGGGAGGGAGGAAGGAAGGAAGGAAGGGAGAAAAAGAGAAAAAAAGAGAAAGGAAGGAAGGAAGGAGGGAAGAAAGGAAGGAAAAGAAAGCAAGCAGAAAGGAGGGAAGGAGAGAAGGAAGGAAAGAAAAAGGGAAGGAAGAAAGGAAGGAAGGATAGAAGGATACAGAATACAGAAGAGTCCCAATCAAGAAAGAAAGAGAAAATAAGAAAATACAAACACAGAAGAGTCCCAATCACCCTGAACTGTACCACCTGATGCCCGCATTGTAGTTACCGGCCCTGTGTTTCTAGGACTTGTTCCTGATCTTGCCTATCAATTTTCTTAGGAAGGGCTCTTGTAAGTTCCATGGGACCATGACCAGAGACTGTTTAGCTTATTCCCTTCAGGAAGGCTTCATTTAGCAAAGGCAGTATTTTTACCCCTCCGTGGTGTTGTGGGTGGAATAGTGTCCCCTGCAACCCTCCACACAAACAATATGCTGAAGTCCTAAGCTGTGAAATTTGGAAATACGGTCTTTGCAGATGTAGTCAAGTTAAGATGAGGTCATACTGGATTAGGATGGGCCCTAATCCAGTAACCAGTGTCCTTATAAGGAGACACAGACAAACAAGAGAGGAGAATGTTAGGTGAAGATGCAGACAGACACACAAAGGGAAGCTGGCCATGTGAAGACGGAGGTGGAGATTGGACTTACACTGCTGTAAGCCAAGGGGTGCTGAAAACTACTGGCAGCTGCCAGAAGCTAGAAGGGTCAAAGAAGGATCTTTCCCTAGAACCTTTGAAGGGAGATGGCCCTGCCGACACCTTGATTTTGGACTTCTAACTTCCAGAACTGTGAGAGAATAATTTCTTTTGTTCTAAGCAACCCAGTTTGTGTTAATTTGTTATGGCAGCCCCTGGAGGGTAGGACACACAGCTTCGTTTTTTGTTTGCCACTCGCTTTTTCAAAACTAAACATTGTCTTATTTAGAGATGTGTACATAGATGGTAAAATCATAAAGAGAAGTAAAGAAATGAATAACAGAAGTCAAAGTTGTCAGATGCTTGGGGAGAGAGGAAGGGTGGGGGATAGAGAGAGACACATGGAACTTCCAAAGGGACTGGATGGGGTTATGTGGGTTTTCGTGTTATGTTCTTTAAACCATATGTACATTTTTTAGTTTTAGAAATGGGGTTTCACTGTGTTACCCAGATTGGAGTGCAGTGGCTATTCACAGGCAGACCCGTAGTGTACTACAGCCTCGAATTCCTGGGCTCAAGCCATTCTCCTGCCTCAGCCTCCCAAGTAGCTGGGACTACAGGTGTGTGCCACCACTCCCAGCCATATATACATTTGTACATATTACATGTATACATTTTAATGTACTCTCCTATGTGTATAATACATTTAACAATAAACTTTGACAAATAAAACATAACGCTCAAAACCAAATTAGTTGAGTTACCTAATCTAGAAGAGATGGCGCCAAATTATCTCAGCCAAATGCAGGCCTGAGGACATGAGCCTTGGCACCAAGGTGAGCATTTAGCAAATCGGAGCCCCTGGTACTAATGGAGATGAATAATAAATAAGAAATCTGAAAATGACATAGATCATCAACCAATGCTAAGTTTACCATTAGGGCCTAATGGGAAAGTGTCCTCAGTGGTGCCAAGTTTTGAGAGCCTGGCCTCAGCTAAACAATATTAGGTCAGACTCACAAAGCCCTCTGTGGCAAGACACTCCCATTTCTCCGGCTGACTTCCTAATAGGATGGCCTTGAGACCATTTTAAGTGGCCTGCATTAAGCAACATTGAATCCCAAAGGAAGTCATTCAACTTCTTTGTATACATGGAGGATCAACATTCATTTTGGGGCTGTTGGTCTATAATTCCTGTCTAACACTTCCAGTCTTTCTTCTCAAGCAGAGAAGGCAGGCCTTAGGCTCAGCACTTTGACCATATGCAGGTCTGCTAATACACCATTTATTTTTGTTTCATTTTATTTTTTTGTACAGGTTACTCAATGTTAGGAGAATTTTTGGCTTTCCAATTTACAATAGTATTATAAAATTTCTTCTTTAAGTAATTATATATTTTTCAATTTCTAATTTTGTGGGTACATTGTAGATATATATATTTATGGGGTACATGAGATATTTTGATACAGGCATGTGATAATCACATCATGGAAAATTGGGATATCCATCCCCTCAAGCGTTTGTCCTTTGTGTTACAAGCAGTTTGATTATGCTTGTAGTTATTTTTAAATGTACAATTACATCATTTTGACTATAGCTGCCCAATTGTGCTGTTAAATACTAGGTCTTATTCTATTTTTTTTATGCCCATAAAGTTTTTTTAAAATAATTATATTAAGTGGTATATGTAGGTGGTGTCCTAATTGGGAAATAATCAAGAATGATGTCTTTGTACCAGGCACAGTGGCTCACTTCTGTAATTCCAGTTTTTGGGTAGCCAAGGCAGGAGGATCGCTTTAGGCCAGGAGCTCAAGACCAACCCGTCTCTACAAAAAATAAAAAATTAGCTGGGCATGGTGGTGCGCACTTTTAGTTCTGGCTACTTGGAATGCTGAGGTGGAGGAACACTTGAGTCCAGTAGTTCGAGGTTACAGTGAGCTATGATTGTGCCACTGCACTCCATGCTGGGCAGCAGAGTGAGACCCTACTTGACCTGATACTCACTTTTGTCATGTTATCTTTCCTTATAGAAGGGAAAAGTCCATTGAGATAAGCTAAGAGTCTTCAGATTATCTTTCTCTCTGTGTCCCCTACCCCCCTGGCAGCAACTGGGTGTGTTAGTCACTGGTGAACCCCTGGCTGAGGTATTAATCTTTCTCTAGTCTCCTATCAGTGCCCCTCCACCCCCTGCCCCAATACCTGGCAACAATAAGATGGGGAAGTGGATAGTTTTAGAAGATGCACAGATATCTCATTAGTCAAGTACATGACCAGCAAGAGATGGGTTCTTTTTTTGTTTTTGAGATGGAGTCTCACTATGTCAGCAGGCTGGAGTGCAGTGGCATGATCTTGGCTCACTGCACCCTCCGCCTCATGGGTTCAAGTGATTCTTCTGCCCCAGCCTCCCAAGTAGCTGGGATTACAGGTGTGTGCCACCACACACGGCTAATTTTTGTATTTTTAGTAGAGATGGGGTTTCACTATGTTGGCCAGGCTGGTCTCGAACTCATGACCTCAGGTGATCCATCCACCTTGACCTCCCAAAGTGCTGGGATTGTAGGCATGAGCCACCGCCCAGCCGGGATGAGTTGTTTCAGAGAGGCTTGTCCTATGTTTGGTTCCTGGAGGGGACATGGCATAGGTTCCAGAAGAAAAAGAATGAGGTTTTCACTTTCTAGGAGTCATACTCTATCATATGCTTGTGGAAATGATGAGACCCATATATATGCAGCAGTCAGGAATGATTGGAAGTGCATATAATGTTAGATGATGTGGTATTTGGATGCTGAAGGAAGAATTCAGGAAAAAGAAGTGTAGGGTAGACTAGTTGATCAGTGACAGCTTTAGGGGTTAGGCAGAAATGGAGGCAGGGCTTAAGGACACATAGGAGTTCTTTCTGGCCTCTGTACAGCATGGCACAGAGGTGAAGAATGTGACTGTGAAGTCAGACAGATCTGGCTCTGATTCCCATTCCCATCCCTCACTGACTGGGCAACTGACTTAACCTTTCTGTGTCTGGTTTGGAGTGCATAAAATGGGGAAAAATAATTGCACCACTACTTTGGGTTGATTTAAGGATTAACAAAGGCAATGGAAATAAACAGCATCATGCCACTACATAGTAAGTGATCCATAATGAGTAGTGTCATTATTAATCAAGCATTCCATTTATTTATACAGCAAAAACATATTGCATGGTTATTGTGTGTCAGGGACTGCCAGGCCTTCCATGTCAGTCCCTTGAGCACTGAATGCTGTGGTTTCCATTTATGTACAGGATACCTAATTATAATAATAGCTAAAGTGTTCTGAGTGCCAGGTACTGTACTAGTTGCTTCATTACCGTATCGCTTTTAATCTTTATCCCCATTTTGTAGAAGCAGGAATTGAGGTTCAGAGTTTAAGAGATTTGTCCAGGGTCACATTGAGAGTGTCAGGCCTAGAATTTAAATTGTCTGCTCTCTTTTCCTGTTTTATACTGACTCTTGTTGCTACCATCCTGGATGCATTATGTCCAAAACTAAACTTGGCTTCCTCAAATGGGCTTTTTCTCTCCACTTTCCAATCAGGGGCACCACTGGTCTTCTGCTTGTCACCCAAACCTGAAAGGCTGGAGATGTCTTCCTTCTCCATCAAGCCCCTACATCTGGTTAATCACTAGGTCTTTAGTTCCCGCATATCTTTTCCTCTCTGTTCCCCTGCCTGGCCAGGCCCCCATTGACTTAAGCCTGGACTTGTTCTTCGCAGTCACACATCACTTAACAGCAAGGATACGTTCTGAGAAATCCGTCATTAGGCAGTTTCATTATTGTTCGAACATCAGAGTGCACTTATACTGCACACCTGGGCTATATGGTGTAGCCCAAGCTTGTCCTGCATGTGACCCAGAACAGTTTTTCTACCTTTTTTTTTTAGCTCCTCAGCTGTTGTTAGTGTATTTTATGTGTGGCCCAAGACATTTCTTCCAATATGGCCCAGGGAAGCCAAAATATTGGACACCCTGGTGTAGTCTGTTGTTTCCAGTGTTACTGTATTGAATATTGTAGACAGTTGTAATGCAGTGGTAAGAATTTGTGTACCTAAATGTATCTATACATAGAAAAGGTACAGTAAAAATATAAGAATTAAAAAATGTTATACTTTCATAGAACACTCACTATGAATGGAGCTTATAGCAGTGGACTTTGCTCTGGTTGAGTTGAGTGGTGAGTAAATGCGAAGACTTAGGACATAGGTCTTCATGTGGCATACCACCATAGACTTTATAAACATTGTACACTTAGGCTACACTAAATTTGTAACAAAAACTGTTTTTTTTAGACGGAGTCTTACTCTGTCACCCAGAGTAAGGCATAATCGTGGCTCACTGCAACCTCTGCCTCCCAGGTTCAAACGATTCTTCTGCCTCAGCCTCTTGAATAGCTGGACTACAGGCACATGCCACCACATCCAGCTAACTTTTTGTAGTTTTTGTAGAGATGTGTTTTTGCTATGTTGGCCGGGCTGGTCTTGAACTGCTGACCTCAAGTGATCCTCCTGCCTTGGCCTCCCAAAGTGGATTACAGGCCTGAGCTACTGTGCCCAGCCAAAATTTTCTTTCTTCATTAATAAATTAATCTTAGTTTACTAGAACTTTTTTACTTTATAAACAAAAATTGTTTACTTCTTAACTCTTTTGTAATAATAGAGCTTAACATAAACACACTGTAGAGCTGTACAAAAACATTTTCTTTTATCTTTATTATATGAACTTTTTTCATATATTACTTTTTTTTTTTTTTTTGAGAGAGGTCTCACTCTGCCGTCCAGATTGAAGTACAGTGGTATGACCACAGCTAACTGCAGCTTTGACTTCTCAGGCTCAAGTGATCCTTCCACCTCAGCCTCCTGAGTAGCTGGACTACAGGCATGCACCACCACACCTGGCTAATTTTTCAATATCTTTGAAGAGATAGGATTTCAGTATGTTTCCTAGGCTGATCTCTAGCTCCTGGGCTCAAGCAATCCTCTCACTTTGGCTTCCCAAATTGCCAGGATTACAAGCATGAGTCACTGCCCTCAGCCTACTTTTTTTTTTTTTTTAACATACCTTTTTGTTGTTGTTTTTTACTTTTTAAACTTTTTTTTGTTAAAAACTAAGACACAAACACACTTTAGCCTTGTTCTACACAGGATCAAGATCATAGTCTTCCACCTCCACCTCTTGTTCCACTGGAAAGGGCAAAACACACCTGGAGCTGTTATCTCCTATAATAACAATGCCTTCTTCTGAAATACTTCCAGAAGAACCTGCTTGATGCTGTTTTACAGTTAACTTTTTTTTACATAAGTAGAAGGAGTGCACCCTAAAATAATGATAAAAAGTATAGTATGCTGGCCAGGCACAGTGGCTCCTGCCAGTAAGCCCAGCCATTTGGGAGGCTGAGGTGGAAGGATTGCTTGAACCCTAGAGGTGGAGTTTGCAGTGAGTTGAGATCATGCCATTGTACTCCAGCCTGGGCGACAGAGTGAGAATCTGTCTCAGTAAATAAATAAATAAATAAATAAATAAATAAATAAAAAGACAAACCATCCACTTTAAAAATGGGCAAAGGATTGAATAGACATTTCTTCAAAGAAGATATACAAATGGACAATAAGCTCATGAGAAGATGCTCAGCATCATTGGTCATTAGGGAAATGCAAACCCAAACCACATTGAGTTACCATATCACATGCACTAGGATGGCAGTAAAAATAACAATAATAAGGAAAATAACAAGTGTTGGTGAGGATGTGGATAAATTGGAAGCCCCATAGTCTGCCTGTGGAAATGTAGAATGGTTCAGCTGCTGTGAGAACAACTTGGTGGTTCCTTAAAATGATAAGCACGAATTTCCACGTGCTTCAGCAAATCTCTTCCTAGGTATATACCCCCCAAATGACAACAAGTATACAAATATAGGTATACACATGTTCATACACACTAGTCACAGTAGCCAGGAAGTGGAAACAACCCATGTGTCTATCAGTGGACAAAAGGATAAACAAACTGTAGTATGTACATGCAATGGAATATTATTCATCCATAAAGAGGAATGAAGTACGATTTAAGCTATAATGTGAATGACCCTTGAAAATATGTTCAGTGAAATAAGCAGATGTGTCACATATTGTGTGATTGCATTTATATGAAGTATTCAGAATAGGTAAATCCATAAAGACAAAGGAGATTGGTGATTGCTAGGGGTTGGGAGGAGGAGAAATGGGGAATAATTGCTTAATGGGTACAGGGTTTCCTTTTGGGGTGATGAAAATGTTTTGCAACTAGACGGGTGGTGGTTGTACAACATTGTGAATGTACTCAATACTACTAAATTCTTCACTTTAAAATGGTTAATTTTATGTTATGTGGATTTCAGCTTTTAAAAAGGTCTACAAAAAATAAGGCTTTCATAAGTTTTGCTGCTTTAATGATTAGTAGTAACAGGTGCTTGGTAGATACCAGTATTTCAGGATACAATTGTTCAGAGTCACTGTCGTGCACCACCATTCCCAGCTAAATTTTTTGTATTTTTTGTAGAGACAGGGTTTCACCATGTTGGCCAGGCAGGTGTTGAACTCCTAATCTCAGGTGATCCACCCGCCTTGGCCTCCCAAAGTGCTGGGATTACAGATGTGAGCCGCCATGCCCAGCTGGGAATTTTTTTTAACAGTGCTGTGTGTATCTTAGTTTCTTCATCAGTAAAACAGAGATGGCAATAGTACCTGCCTTGTAAGTTGTTGTGAGGATTAGAGATACTGGCTATAAAATAGGTGGAACAAAAATGGATGCACTGTTTAAGAAATAATGACTCTGACCATCAGTCCATGTTAGTTAAATGCTGGAGCCCATAGGAGAGGCCAGGAGAATGGCAGAGAGTTCTGTTCTGTGGTTTCCCTGTGATTAATGCAGACTCTGGTTTCTTCTATATTCCTTTCCTTGCCCAGTATTGATCCTCCAGAAGGTGGAGAATGGAGACCTGAGCAACAAGATTCTGAAGATCACTGATTTTGGCCTGGCTCGGGAATGGCACCGAACCACCAAGATGAGTGCGGCAGGGACGTACGCTTGGATGGCACCCGAAGTCATCCGGGCCTCCATGTTTTCCAAAGGCAGTGACGTGTGGAGGTAAGGTCCACAGGGGCAGGGACGGCATTTCCCAGGTCCATCTTGGTGGCACACACATTTCAAGACTTGGAGAATTGAGGTTACATAGAAACCCCGGCACCCAAAATATGTCTAAGTGACGTCCCCTCGGAGTCATCTATGCTAATTCCCACATTGCCAGGGGACAGTTTCTAATGCTTTCATCTACCAAAAAATCCCTCAAGTATTATACGCCGGACACTTTGTGCTGGTGACTGCTCCCTAGAAAAGGCCAGTAGATTCCAGGGGCAACATGTACTCCCATCTCTGCCTTGTAAGATGGGAAGGATACTCAGTCCCTTCTGGAGATCTTCGTGAGGATCAGCCTGGCTTGCTCAGCAACAGTGCTAGGCTTTCGTGGCTGTTACTGCTGAACTCGGGAAGGGGATTGACCCAATGTCCTCACTCTAAGCTCCTGAGCCAATGACTGTTCTTTGTGCAACCTGTTTTTTCTTGATGGCCTAAAATTATCTTTTCCAGGTATCTAGTTAATCTTTCAGTCAAGGCTCTATCTGTAGACATTGACCCAGAAATGGGAAAAAAACAGTTCCCAAGTATGTACCCAGAACTGCAGAGCCACAGACTGGAAATGATCAGCCATCCTCCTAGTAAATATGAGCCCAAAAGGTTGCAAGGAAATAGATCCAAAAATTTTCCCAGCTGAGGAAGGATGAGCAGCTACCCGGTATATGTTATCATGGCTGTGGTACAGTAGCATCACCTTGGTATACAAAAGAAAGGATTGGAGCTTATCATTGTATATCAGTCCATGGAGTTATTGTCCTGGTGTGTTGTAAAGTGAGCTTCTGTGTGTGTGTGGGCGGGGTAGATGTGGGCATATGTATTTTAAATAATAGCTTTATTGAGCTATTATTCACCTTGAGCTATTATTCATATACCATAAAGCTCATCCTTTGTACACTTTAGAGTGTATAAGTTGGCCATATACAGTGGCTCATACCTGTAATCCCAGGATTACAGGTTGGTGGGAAGATCTCTTGGGCCCAGGAGTTTGGACCAACTGGGCAACATAGCGAGACCCCCATCTCTACAAAAAATTTAAAAATCAGCCAGGTATGGTGGCATGCACCTGTAGTCCCAGCTACTCAGGAGGCTGAGATGGGAGGATTACTTGAGCCTGGGGAGTCGAGGCTGCAGTGAACTCTGATTGCACCATTGCACTTCAGCCTTGGTAACAGAGTGAGACCCTGTCTCAAGAAGTAAATAAGCATGTAAGTCAATGGTTTTTAGTATATTTAGAAGGTGTGTATGGGTCACCATTGTTATTAGTTTCCTAGGGCTGTTGTAGCAAATTACTGAACCTAGTGGTTTAAAGCAACAAAGTACATGCTTTTGTAGTTTGGAGGCCAGAAGCCTGAAAGTGATAAGGGCAGGGCCACACCCTCCATAGACTCTAGTGGAGATAATGATTCAAATAAGGATTCTGGTTATTAGGACATGAACATAGCTTTTTAGGGTCACCATTCAGCACATTACAACCACTATCTATTTCCATAACTTTTTTTTTTTTTTTTTTTGAGTGGGAGTCTCATTTTATCTCCCAGGCTGGAGTGCATTGGCACAATCTCAGCTCACTGCCACCTCTGCCTCCCAGGTTCAAGTGATTCTCCTGCCTCAGCCTCCCAAGTAGCTGGGATTATAGGTGCACGCCACGATGGGTGGCTAATTTTTATATTTTTAGTAGAGAAGGGATTTTGCTCTGTTGACCAGGCTAGTCTCGAACTCCTGACCTCAAGCGATCTGCCTACCTTAGCCTCCCAAAGTGCTGGGATTATAGGCGTGAGCCACCGTGCCTGGCCAATTTGGAATATTTTTTAATCACCCAGAAAAGAAGCCCCGTATCTATTATCAGTCGTTTCCTAGTCCTTCCTCCTTCTACTCCCTAGCAAACACTAATTTACTTTCTGTCTGTATGAATTTGCCTATTCTGGACTTTTCACAGAAATGGAATCATATCATGTGTGGTCTTTTGTGACTAGGCTTTTTTCATTTAGCATAATGTTTTCGAGGTTCATCCATGTTGTAACTTATATCAGAATTTAATTTCTTTTTAAGGCATAATATCTTGAATTAATTGCTTTAATAAAAAAAGAAAAAAGGCTTAATAATATTCCATTGTATGGATAGACCATATTTGTTTATCCATTCATCAGTTGATGGGCATTTGTGGGGTTTTGCTTTTTGGCTGTTATGAATAATGCTACTGTGGACACTTGTGTACAACACAAGCTTTTGTGGAAACATATTTTTTCAGTTTTCTTGGATCTATATCTAGGAGTGGAATTGCTGAATCATGTGGCAATTCTGTGTTTAACTTTTTGAGGAACCACCAAACTTTTTCATCATAGCCGTACCATTTTATTATAGTCCCATTACCAATGTATGAATGTTCCAGCTTCACTACATCTTTCCAATACTTGCTATTGTCTGTTTTTAAAAAAAAGTTACTATGTCCGTCCTTGTAGATGGGAAATAGTATTTTATTGTGATTTCTATTTGCATTTCACTAAATGACTAATGATGTTGAGTATCTTTTCATGTACTTATTGGCTAATTATATCTCTGAACCTGAAGAAATGTCTGTTCAAATCCTTTGTCAATTTAAAAATTAGAGTATTTGTCTTTTTTTATTTTTTGGATGCTGTGACTTGGATATATTTGTCTTTTTATTGTTGAGCTGAAAGAGTTCTTCCTATTCTCTTGTCAGAAAAATGATGTGCAAATATTTTTTTCCATTCCGTAGATTGTTTTTCTGCTTTCTCAAGGCTAGTCTTTGAAACAGTGTTTTTAATTTTGATGATGTCTAGTTTACTTTGTCATCTGTGTCATATCTAAAAAACATTGCCTAATCCAAGGTCATGAAGACTTACACACCTATATTTTTTTCTAAGAGTTTTATAATCTTAGCTCTTATATTTATACCTCTGATCCATTTTGACTTAATTTTTGTATGTGGTGTGAAATAGGGGTCCAACTTCATTATTTTTCATGTGACTATTTGGTTATCCTGGCCCCATTTATTGAAAAGACTATTTTTTCCCATCAAATTATTTGTCTGGTCACTTTTATCAAATGTCAATTTACCAGAAATATGAAGGTTTATTTCTAGATTCGCGGTTCTACTCCATTAATCTATGTCTGTCCTTATGCCAGTACCACCCTTTCTAAATTAGAATGACTTTGTGGTTGGCTATTCTGAGTCCTTTGCATTTAATAAATCTTAGGATAATTTTGTTAATTTCTACAAAATAGATGGCTGGGATTTTGATGGGAATTGCATCAAATCTGTAGCTTTGTGGACCATTGACATCTTTTTTTTTTTTCCCCAGATAGAGTCTTGCTGTATTGCTTGAGCTGGAGTGCAGTGGTGTGATTATGGCTCACCACAGCCTTGACCTCCTGGGCTCAGTTGATCCTCCTGCCTCAGCCTCCTCAGTAGTTGGAACTGTAGGCATGCTCCACTTTTTCTATTTTTTGGAGAGACAGGGTTTTGCCATGTTGCCCAGGATAGTCTCGAGCTCCTGGGCTCAAGCTATTCACCTGCCTTGATCTTCCAAAGTGCTGGGATTAGAGGTGTGAGTCACTGTGCCTGGCCCTATAGACATCTTAGTAAGTCATCCAATCCATGATCATGGGATATCTTTCCATTTATTTAGAACTCCTTTAACTTTTTTCAGTGATGTTTTGTAGCATCTGTATATTAAATCTTATTTTACCATGCATTAATTACAGGGTGAAGTAGCTAATGAGAAGAAATTAGTTTAACTTTCCTTGTACTGTCTGACCTGATCTTATTGAGTTGTATACTGATACTCAGCTGTTTCTGATACATAAAATCACTAATTTCATGTTTCAGTTTAAGACTTTCATTGCTTAACCATATGCTAATGAGATTAATACATTAATTAAGCTAAGCTGCTATTACAAAGAGGCCTGCAGATATGGAGGCTTAAATGAGATAGAAGCATATTATCTTTCAAGAACTAGTCTAGATAGTCCAGGCTGGCAGGACAACTGTGCCCCATGAAATCTTTTAGGGACCTAGGTTCTTTTAGATTCCCCTAGTGCACTGACCTTGACCGAATGGTTAAATGGGGTGACCGTTACATGTGTATTACAGTTTTCATAAAAGAGGAAGGAGAGCGTATTCATGTCAAGCACAGTTTATCTTTAATTTGGAGACCATCCAGAAGTTGTACACATCTCTGCACACCCCATTTGCCTGCATTTGATTATGTGGGCACACCTGGCTCCAAGGGAGGCAGACAAATGTATGTTCTAGCTGGACAACTGTGTGCCCCACTAAAGCTCTTACTATGGAAAACCAGGAAGAGTGGCTTTGAGGGGACAAGCAGCCACTTGTCACACTCAACTTTCTCTTGTGTTTCTTAATGGAAAACCATGACTTCTCAGCAACATGATTGTTATCTATCTCTAATATTCCTGCTAGGTTTCTTCTCCCAGCCTAACCCTGAAATTGCCCAGGTTTTATTGTCACACACTCCAGAGGTTTCTGCTGATGATGATTTGGACAGAATTGTTTCACGTATACAAGCATGTTCCTAGTGGGAAGGGAAAGCACAATTGCCTCACATGGAGTCTTCTCAGGATGACAGAAATGGTAGATAGGGAAGGACAAAGCCATTGCAGAACTTTTTCCTCCACTGAAAGAATAAGGGACAGGACCTTTCAGCTTTTACCCTAAGTATCCTTATTGTAAGACTAACCTCTAGGTCTTGCCCTATAACCATGATCCTAAAAGTAGGCTTGAAGAGCCTCTGGTGAGAGGCATCTGATAAAATTATTCTACTCTCTAGAGGAAACCGCTTGGAGGTAAACCTCAAATCAAAAGCACTTTGGATGATGTGTCTTGGATATTGCCATGTGGTCTGCCAATAGGTCTCTAATTTCTCTAGTCTAAATTTGTTCCCAGGACTTAGACCTCCTGACCCAGCTTGGCTGATGATCGTGGTTAGAAAACATAATTCACCCTGCTCCCTAGCTGTCTTAGCTTCTATGCTACAGGATTTCCTTCAAGGCACAATTTATAATCCACTAAATGGACCTTTCATTCCTCCTTCCTCAAACCTATCCATCTAAGTAGCTCTAAGTGGTTTCTCACCTTTAGCAGAGGAAGATGTGTGCCCACTGCTAAATAAAGCAATGCTTGTACACTGGTAACTGTTGTTACCACCTACAAATGCTTAAGGGCTGGGTTCTGTGGTAATGTTATAAATATTTTATATTCTTCCCAAGAATCTCCAAAAGTAGGGATCATTATTTCCATTTTACAGATGAGGTAACTGGGCTCAGACAGTTTTAGTCATGTGTCTAAGTTCACCCAGGTGGCAGACATAAAGCTATGATTGGAACTAGATATGTGTGTAGTGAAAATCTGTGCTTGTAGTTATGCCACCATCTGTACGCTCTTGTTCCTGCACTTAAGGCAGCCTCTTTCTGAATGATCAGCCCACCGTGCCTAGGGCCCAGCAGGGTGTCCCAGGGAGGGGCAGGGCATGCCTAGGAACTTGGTACAAAGCTGTTTCCCAAACTGACTTGTAACTCACTGACTCATTCAAGAAGTGTTTGTGGAATGCTTTCCCTGTGCCAGGTACTGGCTGAGTCTGAGTGCCCCACACCTCACCCCTCCTGGAACTCATCCAGGGCTGGGGGCCTCTGTACCTCTGCTATTCCAGGTGCCCAGGACCAACTGGTTTGTCTTCCTGCTTTTTGATTGTGCTTCTAAAGTTCTCCTGCAAATGCTGTGATGGAGGGTGAGATGATAAAGGGCTGGATCCTCAACTATGTAAGTTTCCTAATCTGCTTGGATTGGGGACTGCATCAAGAAGGCTGTTGCTGAAATCTTTACCTTTCTTTGGGCTGTATGGGTACTGCAGTGGTTACAGTCAGAGGGCATTGTCTCACAAGGCCTTCTTGCCTGTTGGATGTGGGATGAGGTGGAGGCATTTTCTTAATCATTTTAAGTTTAAAAAATTCCAATAGTAAAATGTTTTCTGTAGAAAAAAATTTGAAAATATGGATAAACAAGAAAGAAGAGACAGGAAAAGAAAATCACTGTGAACCCACTTATAGAGATAACGTGTACTGGTATTTCGGTGTGTTTACTCCTATTCATGTGCTCATCTGCTTATCCCTAGTGGGATCTTTCTGTTTTGTAAGTTGCTTTTTGAATGTAATATAGCATGAACATATTACCACATTAATAAATATGTTGTTATGTCAATATATATTACATATATGTTAATAAATATATCATCATTTTGAATGAGAGTTCAGTTGATAATAAAAAGAAGAATTATATGCTACTTTCAGTTTACAAAGTGCTTTCACATATATTAGTTCAATTATTTTTGCCAAAGACTATTAAACAGTGTGGTTCCTGGAATGTGGGGTCACAGATAATTACCAAGTGCAAGACATTCCTCAGCCCACCTCATTCAAGGGAGACTGGTCCCCTCCTTTCAGAGCATGGAACCTGAGCTGACAGTCTAGATATGGTACAGGTTACTATGAAATAGAGCTGTGGCCCAGCACAAGCGTGAAGTTCCTGTACCTTTTGTCAAGAAAGGTGGCTGTCTACTTTTCCTCACTTTGAAAAAAAAAAAAAACACCCCTCCTCCACCTCTGACCCTAGGAAATGGTTGAAGGGATTACCAAGCTTCGGAAGGTGGTTAAGTATTGACTCAAGAGTAAATCCTCTGAGGGTTGGGTTAGGCAGTGAGGACTTTTAGGAAATTATTGGCTGCACTGTGGGAGCTGGTGGGTCTGTGTTGTGGGGAGGAACTCAGAGGCAGTGACTTAGCTGAGCGGGGACTCAGAGGCAGTGATGACTTAGTTGAGCGGAGACTCAAAGGCAGTGATTTAACTGAGCGGGTTCTTCCAGGCTGCTTGTAAATGGTCGTCAAAGGACTTCATTGACCTTTTAATCTTGGGAGGGGAACTAAGTTGGTTAAGCCTCAGGTAAATCCATACTGCCCAACTCTCCCTGGAGCTTAGATCCATGTAAACTTGTATTTCTCTTTAATTTCTCCAGTCTTTTTTCCTGCCAACAGAATACCAAGTCTTCATTTATATCACCCACCTTCCATTGTAGAAATAAAGAGGAACATTGGCAGAGGAAAACCAGTTTAGTCAGCCTCAGAAAGGCTTCTTCTCTGAATGCCAGTGTCCCTCAGCTGTCACCAACACTGTAGCTCGACATAAGCCTCCTCAGACACATTCTCATTTCAGGCCCTATCCGAGAAGCCACAGGTCTGCTAGCCATAGCTAGCCATAGATGGTAATTTCTGGATGAGGGATAGTTGTTGGTATTAGTGATTCCTTGTAACAGTTCTGCAAGGTCAGTATTGCTTTCTTTGTTGTCGGGATGGGGAAACTGAGGTTTGGACAGGTGAACTTGCTTCCCTAAGGGCACACAGCTGTTAAGATAATCCAGGCATTTGACTCAAGTCTGTTTAGATCTTTGGTGGCATTCTGCCTATGTTCTCACATTCCTTTTAGCTGTAGAACCCCTGAAATGGGATAGAATGCAAACGAACAAAGAAACAGGCTAGGTAAGAGTAGGGCTGCCCTGGCTGGAGCTAATGGGGCCAGTGCCAGTCCCCTCTCCGCACCACCCCCAACCGCTTCCAGGTGGTCTGAGACACCTTCACAGGACACTTAGAGCTCAGTGTGAAAACCGTCACAGAAAGATTGCAGGGACACAAACAGGACATATTTGGGTCTTTGAAACACTCTATGGTCTTTCCAGGTAGTTAGGGTCCAGATACCAACCGTCTTTGCCTGGCTAGGAGAAAAGGGCTCTGTGGGACCTTTGGTTTTTATTCTCCAAGATGGAGGTGGGCATTAACTCCAAGAGCAAACAATGGAGGATGACAGTAGTTCTGGCCTAGGAATCTAGTCAGCAGGGCTGAGAGTTCCTGGAGGTCACTTGATAGAGGCCCCCAGCATGTCCATTATCTGGATAAGTCACATGAAAGGTTTGTCAGGAAGTGAAATAGTGCAGTTTTGATGGTGTTTAGGTTTTACTCTTGTCTGCAGGACTGTCTGACCAAGCACTCACTCCCGTACCCACGCACCCACCCACTCACATATCTATGAGTGCTTCCTGTGTACCAGAGCTTGGGCTAGGCCTTGAGAATGCCAAGATTAAAAACAGCTCTCCCTGCTCTTTAGGAGCCTGTAGGCTGGCAGACAACTACAATACATGGTAGCCCAAACAGCTGAGTAACATCTAGGGATGTTGGGAAGGCATCCTAAAGTGTCCAACACTATTCCCATCAGCCTCCAAACTAAAATCCATCTCCTTGTCTAGACAAGTCAAGACCAACTGGCTACCAGGCTTTTTGTTTTTTCCTGGCAAGATGCATAAAGAAAATGATAGTACTTGAAAGCCTCACTGGGGTAAAGCCATCATCCGATGAATGAATAAATGGTGGGACATTTGAGTTAGATCTTGAAAGATGATTAGAGTTTACCAAGCAGAGAAATGGTAGAAGGCATTCTAGGGAGAAGAAATTGGGAATTGGTCTGGGCCAACCATGATGTACTCTGTGTATGCCCTTAGTAATATGCTACTAAACATGTCTAAAACTTGCTTTCCTCATGTGCAAAATGTTGATAATACCTATCAGAATTGTAGAGATGTTTGTAAAGTACCTTAGCACTCTTCACATATAAGGTTTCAAAATAAATAGCTACTGGGATTATTATTAGTAGTAGTAGTTATTTTGAGACAGAGTCTTGCTCCGTTGCCCAGGCTGGAGTCCAGTGGTGCAATCTTGGCTCACTGCAACCTTTGACTCCTGGATTCAAGCAATCATCCTCCCTCAGCTTCCCAAGTAGCTGGGATTACAGATGTGCACCACCACATCTGGCTAATTTTTGTATTTTTAGTAGAGATGGAGTTCTACCATGTTGGCCAGGCTGGCCTTGAACTCCTGACCTCAAGTGATCCGCCTGCCTTGGCCTCCCAAAGTGCTGGTATTACAGATATGAGTCACCATGCCCAGCCTATTATTATTATTTTTTAATTAATGTGACCTTTGTTGCTGGTTGCAAAACTATTGTTGAGTTTGGTGTTGAAAACATAAGGAGAGCCATTCTTCTAACTATTCATAGCCTTATGGTTTCTTGTCTTGACTTATTCCTGGAAGGACTGAGTGCTGTGTGATTGTATCTGGTTCTGATTGTGAATTCACAGACTAATTCTTTCATTAAGTTTTGTATTCCACATTCACTGACTCATGGGACACAAGAAAAGAAATTCTTTGTGTGGACTTGAAAGATAGGGAGGGCACACTGAAGTTCTCACAGCTGATATGCTGCTCTGTTCTACCGATGTGGTCTACCCTTGTGAAACTTTTCCCTTTGAATTAGACAAAGATCTTGGTTAAGGACTCACTCACGCTGATCCGGGGACAGAAATCTATTCAACCTAGTGGGCATTTAAAGTAATCTTTTATAGAACAAAATCTGCTTTGAGTGGTTAGCGCTCTGCTTTTTATAAAGCTAAAACAATATATATATCTGTTAATCCTAGCACTTTGGGGAAAAAAATGTATCTGTGACAAAAGCTGAAGGTTTCTTAAAACAAAAAAATTTGTACTTGGGCAGCTGCCTTTTCTCTTAGTTTATTTCATTATTAATAGTGATAGTAGGCCAGGTGCAGTGGCTCACACCTGTAACCCCAGCACTTTCAGAGGCCGAGGCAGGAGGATCACTTGAGGTCAGGAGTTTGAGAGACCAGCCTGTCCAATGTGGTGAAACCCTGTCTCTACTAAAAATACAAAAATTAGCCAGATATGGTGGCGCACTCCTGTAATCCCAGCTACTTGGGAGGTGGAGGCAGCAGAATCTCTTGAACCTGGGAGACAGAGGTTGCAGTGAGCCAAGATTGTGCCACTGCACTCCAGCCTGAGCAACAGAGCGAAACTCCATTTCAAAAAAACAAAAAACAATAATGATAACGAAAGAGCCATGGCCATTGGGCACTTATTTAAACATTATAGTAGCTCATTTAATTAAACAGTAGCCTAGCCAGACTGATAGTGTTATTTGTGCTTTACAGATGTACCTTGCCCAAGGTCCTATAGCTAAGGAAGTATGGAAGAAAACTCGAAAACCTAGTGTGCCTCACTCCAGAGATTTTGCTTTTAGCTAGTAGGCTTTATGGCTTCCCTTTATCACATTAGTATTTCTATTTCATTAGTCTTGTTATGTGTTGGGGAGAATGTGGGCTGCTCAGAAAAGCCTCATGAGCTATTGGAGTTAAGTTGTACCTGAGGTTTATTACATGGCTTCTCTCTTCTTCATCTCCTTAGCTATGGGGTGCTGCTTTGGGAGTTGCTGACTGGTGAGGTGCCCTTTCGAGGCATTGATGGCTTAGCCGTTGCGTATGGAGTGGCCATGAACAAACTTGCCCTTCCTATTCCTTCTACATGCCCAGAACCTTTTGCCAAACTCATGGAAGGTAAGGAACCCCTGGCCTGAACGAAACTGGAGACACTTTGCTTTCTTATAGGCACTGGGTAGAGTTTGACCAATTCTATGAGATCGGTTATTGAAAGAGGAGATAAAGTTTTAGTCACCTAAGGAGGAATCCTATGGGCAACTGGAAAGGCTTCTTCAAGATGATGTCCACATCCTGCTGCAAGTAGGTCACATCTCCAGGGACTGTAGAAGTAAAATTAATAACAAAAGCCTGCTATCCACCACTTCAGCATATTATTATCTAATGCAAAATCAGAAAATGTAGCAACTTTTATGTCGGGACCTCTGAGTGCCTTAAAAGAAGTGAAGAACATCTGAGGAGAAGGAGTTCTAAAAGTCATCTAGTCAAACCCCATAATTTTATAAGTAAGGAAACTAAAGCTAAGTGACGTTGAGTGGACGGGTGGCTGCCCCATTAGGGAGTGGCTGAGCTGCGATTAGGTAGAATTCACTTTCCCTGCCTCTCACTAGAATGCTTTTCATCGTCGCCTCCTCATCACCCCATTGTGGGCAGGGAAGGGCTAACTTGTTTATTTATGGGAAACTGAGGCCCAGGGCATAGTTCCCCATTGTTCATTCTTGAATCAGGTAGTAGCATGGTAAATTGTGTTATGGTAGTGCTTTGTACGAGAAAACTCTTTGGGCTCACTTTTCTTATTCTTAATTAACAGCCAGAATGGAAGGAGTACCAAGCTGCTGCATCTTATTTCCATTTTCACTCTTTATTGTTGTAGTGGTGGGAAGCTTGGTTTACTTCCTGAGCCTTATTTGAGGTTATCTAAGTTCTGATCTCTGTTTCTGGAAGAAGTAAGAGGTAGTTTTCTGGAAAGTGAGGCCATGTAATAGCCTAACTCTTATATGTTTGCCTCTATCAACTCATGCTCTGTGTATCCACATGTTCTATTCAGACTGCTGGAACCCTGATCCCCACTCACGACCATCTTTCACGAATATTCTGGACCAGCTAACCACCATAGAGGAGTCTGGTTTCTTTGAAATGCCCAAGGACTCCTTCCACTGCCTGCAGGATGACTGGAAACATGAGATTCAGGAGATGTTTGACCAACTCAGGGCCAAAGAAAAGGTAAAAAACAAAGAAAAGAAAAGAAAAAAGATATGCATTGAATTAGTAGACCTCAGTCCAGGGCCTCTGGACTGTCTGACTGATTACCTGATTCTAGCATACCCACCTTCCTGCTTGGTGTCTACTTAATTGTCCAAACCAGAGAAGAGCAATTACCAGTGGGATGTCTCACCCTGCCAGCTGGAAATATGAGAGGTTCTGGAAATATTCTGTGATACTATAATGGACTTCTAGAGGAAGGTTAACCTGATACAGGGACACTTCAACCTTGATGATAGTTATCAGAACATCCTTCCAGTGTCTTTTTGACATCAGAGTCAGAAATAGAATATGGGCTAAAAATACCATGGGTCTGAAATTGTGTGGCATTGTTCATGTTTTTATGAAAAGTATTTCAAGCCCAAACCAACCAGGGAGTTCAGAGACTCCTACCCTACCAAAGATCTGCCTTTTTGTTTCGGTGGCCATTTCCTAAATGGCCCCTTTCTGTTCCCTCAGTGTGTCTCTAGCAGTCAGTATACACACAGGTGAAGCCAGTCACATGCAGCTATATTGCTTATATAGGGGCAGGACTAAATCTAAGGAATGTAGCTAGGGGCAAGAGGGAAGTCTTTACAGATTTGATTAATTTCTTTTTTCTTTTCTCACTCTGCACTATGGGAATTTGGGAAGTTAATAGCCATATGATAATGATAGCTAAAATTGTTTATGGCTTTATGGTTTCCCACTTTTTCCACTTGAAAGGTTTGATGAGACCTTTTTTGTCGGTTTTATCCAGAAGTCCTATGGCTCCTGCCATCAATGTATAGGGCAGGTGTTATTATTGTTTCTATCTCAGAGCTGAGGGTCGGCAATTTGCCTGAAGTAACAGAGTCAGTAAGTGGGGAAGCAGACCCAATGTGGGTCGTCTGATTCCAAAAACCTATATTCTTTGTAATATCATATCAGTCCATTCTGATGCTGCTAATAAAGACATACCCAAGACTGGTTAATTTATAAAGGAAGGCGATTTAATTGACTCACAGGTCCACAGGGCTGGAGAGGCCTCAGAAACTTAAAGTCGTGGTAGCAAACAGGTCCTTCTTCACATGATGGCAGGAAGAAGAAAAAATAAGTGCCCAGTGAAGGGAGAAGCCCCTTATAAAACCATCAGATCTCGTCAGAACTGACTCACTATCACAAGAACAGGATTGGGGAAACCACCCCCATGATTGAATTATCTCTACCTGGTCCCTCCCAGGACACATGGAGATTATGGGAACTACAATTCAAGATGAGATTTAGGTGCAGATACAGCCAAACCATACCAAATATCATTTTTGTTCCCTTACACAAATGACTTGCAAATAATTTCTGGAGCTGATTTGAAGAGATTAAACTCTTTTTATGGAATATAGCAATTCTGAACACATTACTGTTTGCCAAGTCAATAAGCATTCTCTAGAAGAATGGAGTGAACTTACAATGACTCTTTAGGGACCCTGGTGGGTGGACCTGCACTGACTGTTGAGCAGAATGATTATGAAAGACTGTTCCTCTCACTAAATACTATTCCAGCTAGAAGAATCCCCAGAGTTGCTGGCCATTTTTGTTTTGTTTTGTTTTGTTTTGTTTTGTTTTTTTTTGATTGCTGAGTCACTGACTCTTGGTTATCTTTCTTTTAATGGATGAAATTATAAGGGTACCAGCCAGCAAGAAAAATGAAGGTTGGATTTTGTCAGTAAGTTACTAGGAAGTCAAACTCATCCTTATAAAAGCTAACATTTGTACAGCATATGCTGTGTGCCATGCTTTCTTATAATTTATATGAATTATCTTATTTAATAAGATAATAGTTGTCTGTTTCAATGATGTCAGTGCTATTAACTCCATATTACATGTGATGCCCATATTAACTTGCCCAAGGCCATACAGTAATGATGGTAAAGCTGGGACCTGAACAGGCAGTTTGTTCCAGAGTCCTTGCTCTTAGCCACCATGCTAGGATGTCTCTCTGTTATAAGGGTTGTTTGGTAAGTGAGAGTAAGATGTATAATGAGCTTTCTCTCTGGAGATTCTTCTTAACTCATTCTATATGTGGAAGATGTGATTTGCAAACTGTGCAACACAAATAGGTGTTGCACAAGTAGAAGACACACCATGTTTGAGTGTCCTCCAGGTGAATGGTGGCATAGGCATATACTCCACAAATATCTTGATTTACCCTGTGATTCAACTAATTCCTCAGGTTGGATCAACCTACTGCTTCTGAGTATTACTGTGAGAATGCATTGGTGTCATCTAGGATTTGCATTCCATTAAAGAGAGAGGCTTAGAGCTAACCTATCCCTTAGACAAGAGCATGCAGGAGACAAGGACTTGGGAAGCTTGAAATTAGCTTTGACTTCTAAACTTTTACACATAACAGCAAAATAAACCAAAGAGGAGTATTTTTTCTACATCTTCCATGAATTTTTGTTCTCCTGGTAATGAAAACAAAGTCATGGGACAGGGAAACAAAGGATTTGTAGGGCACACAATTAGTGTGAGTTTTATTTCATCAAGGAAGAAGTAGTTCAGAAGTTCAAGTTCAACTCTCAGAAACTTATGATAAATCTGTGTTCCCATAAAGAAGGATTGCAGTCATAAAATTGCACGGTGTCTCCTATTATTAGTTCTATTCATTCATTTATTGACTCAATAGTTATTCAGCCACTGAGCACCTACCATGTGCTAGACACTTTTCAATGTGCTAATTCTTTTCTCATTTATTTTCTATTACTGTCTTTTTTTTTTTTTTTTTTTGGAGACAGAGTCTTGCTCTGTTACCCAGGCTAGAGTGCAGTGGCATGATCTTGGCTTACTGCAACCTCCGCCTCCTGGGTTCAAGTGATTCTCCTGTCTCAGCCTCCCAAGGAGCAGGACTTACAGGCACCTGCCACCATGCCCAGCTAACTTTTGTATTTTTAGTAGAGGTAGGGTTTCACTTGTTGGGCAGGCTGGTCTCAAATTTCCAACTGCAGGTGATCCGCCCGCCTCGGCTTCCCAAAGTGCTGAGATTACAGGCATGAGACACCACGCCTGGCCTTCTTTCTATCTGTCACTTTTATGGCTATTTTGACATTTTCCTGGGGGTGGAAGACAAGCTGAATTGAGAGTTTATAGCATCAGAATATTTTATTCATTTCTTGATCTCTTTCCTCTCTTGCAGTGTTCACCTGCTGCTCAGCTTCTCCAATATGGGTTCACATGCTTGTTTTCTAGCTCTAGGTTGCCTTTCTACACTACTTTGTTTTAATCCAGAAATGGTTACTTCTAGTGAGTATTTCATTGAGAAATTAGGTTTCGACCATGAAAGTGTTGCTGTGACTCCTTTATTGAAGAAATATCCTGCTTTTTTAGACATGGCTCTCTCAAGTTCTACCCCACACCCCACTTTAATCTTAGGCCCAGGGTAACCAGCATGAACAGTTTAAATTCTAGATTTAAAACTTTTCTAGACATACTTTGTTTCCTTTCCTGTTTCCTGGTTCTATATCCCCTCCCTTCTTTCCAGGAATTCAGTGCTGAGCTCACTTAGGGACTCATGCAGAAGGATAAAGGGGAGGTAGGGAAGAGGTTCTGCCATCTAATGTGGCTGGCTCCTACTTCCATTCTCAGAGCAGGACAAAGGGACTGTTCATGGGTCACAAGAGGCAATTCCAAATGGGACTTTGTCCCAGTTCCACCCTCTAGCTTTCTGGCTTCAACTCTCCCCCTAGCAGTGTGACTGGCTGTCCTTCAGGTTTTGCAGGGGCCCGGCCTGCTCTGGGGTGACATATCCTGTGCTCATTAATGGTTCATTTCAGGGGAGTGTGATAGAGCAGCAGCCAAATTTGGTTCTAGAGCAAGTGCCTGAAAAAGATCTCAGGAAATGTTCTCTTTTTCCCTTGCTATGCTTTCATGATTCTTCCAGAGCAAATGATTGCCCTTTAAGATACGGTGCAAGTTGAAACCACATACCTCAGTGGATTCATTTCCCAAGTGAACGTAAAGATTTAGATGACATGTCTCACATACCTTTTGAGCAGCCACCCTAGAAATATATTTTTATTTGATTGTTAGGTGTTGCCTAGAGGATGATTTATGTATAGTAGATACATTTTAAGCTGGATTAAGTTGGCTCTGGTTTAAAAAATATCTTTTATATAATAGAAAAATGTAGGCTGGCACAGTGGCTCATGCCTGTAATCCAAGCACTTTGAGAGGCTGAGACTGGTGGCCAGGAGTTCGAGACCAGCCTGGCCAACATAGTAAAACCTAATCTCTACTAAAAAAACAAAAAATTAGCTAGGTTTGGTGGCACACGCCTGTAATCCCAGCTACTTGGTTGGCTGAGGCATGAAAACCATTTGAACCAGAGATGCAGAGGTTGTAGTAGGCTGAGATCACGCCACTGCACTCCAGCCTGGGTGATGGAATGAGGCGCTGTCTCTAAATAAATAAATAAATTAGAACCAAGTCTGTAAATAAGTACATGATTATATTTTCTATTCAAACTTCTCTCTATATATTTAGTCACAGGCAATTTTAATGAAGGAGGAAGGATTAACTAGAAACTGTCAGCCCCCATCTCTAGGGCTTGGCCTATGGCTTTAGCTTCTCTGGCTGTCCACTCAGTATGGCTGTTCTGAGCCTTCCTTTCCCCACCGTTCAAGGTGCTCTGGTGTACATTTACCAGCTATCGAGTCATCTTTCTCTCTACTGAGCATGATAGGAGAGAGCTCTCCAGGTTGCCATGAGCCCTCTGGGAGCTCCAGGCCTCAACCCAGCGCCCCTCTGCACTGAACATCCCAGTCTTTGCTCTGATGATTCTGCCCATCCTGCAGGAACTTCGCACCTGGGAGGAGGAGCTGACCCGGGCTGCACTGCAGCAGAAGAACCAGGAGGAACTGCTGCGGCGTCGGGAGCAGGAGCTGGCCGAGCGGGAGATTGACATCCTGGAAAGGGAGCTCAACATCATTATCCACCAGCTGTGCCAGGAGAAGCCCCGGGTGAAGAAACGCAAGGGCAAGTTCAGGAAGAGCCGGTTGAAGCTCAAGGATGGCAATCGCATCAGCCTCCCTTCCGGTCAGTGGCCAGGGACTGGCTGGGAGGTGGGAGGAGGGCAAGGAGCTGGTGTGGCAGAGGGTTTGTAGGAGCCCACAACTGAGCTTGGAAACATGACACCCTGGGGCTCAAAATCTAGCGTATTTGAAATGGGCTATTCTGTTCAGTGAAAATACTGGCATGCTGAAAATCTACTGCATTCCAGGGAAACTGTTGCATGTGAGTGAACACAGAATATGAAATAAGGACAGCCTGGTAGCTCACAGGGGCCCATCTCATCTTAGGCAAATCTGGAGAAGGAAGCATGAAGTTGAGGGGAAGCATTTAGGGTGTGCATGTGTGAGACACAGAAAGTGTTGGCTCTGCAAAATAACTTGTCTCTAGGTTTCTGTTTTTTTTTGTTGTTGTTGTTTGTTTTTTTTTGAGACAGAGTTTTGTTCTTGTTGCCCAGGCTGGAGTGCAATGGCAATATCTTGGCTCACTACATCCTCCACCTCCTGGGTTCACGCAATTCTCCTGCCCCAGGCTCCTGAGTAGCTGAGATTGCATGTGTGCGCCACCACACCTGGCTGATTTTTGTATTTTTAGTAGAGACAGGGTTTCACCATGTTGGCCAGACTGGTCTCAAACTCCTGACCTCAAGTGATCCACCCACCTTGGCCTCCCAAAGTGCTGGGATTACAGGTGTGAGCCACTGTGCCTGGCCTGAGGTTTCTTTAATTAGTTCTCTAATTGAAATTAGATTGAATGTAATAAGAATTTACATGATAAGATTAAACCAAGAGGCTTAGTGTATAAGAATTTACACGATAAGATTTACATGTGGCCTTTCAGACATACACATCAGTTGAATAAAGGTACATTTATTGTACTACAGCCTTGGGAACAATATAAAGAAATATGAAACTATGAATTAGAATCTTTATGGTGTGTAATGTATTCATGGAGGGAGCTGAATGCTGAAATGTGTGTTGATATGAATAAAAATATTTATTGTGTTCTAAGTCTATAAGGCCCTAGAAAGCAGCCTTATAAGAAGTGTAAGGAACAAAGAAAGAATGGTCTAATAGGGGCAGGAGCAGATGATGCACTAGAATGGTGGCTTAAGTACACATAAGGGAACTCATTCCATGCAGTTAAGTGAATATGTTCATGAGCCATGTTTGCTGGTTTCTTTGCTGCACATTTGTTTTTCCTTTTCAGACAGCATGGAGTCTTTAAGCGCCTCTTGAACATCTAGCATGTGCCAGCATATTGTTGCATGCTGGGATGCAGATAGAAAAGCTATAGTTCCCACTTGCAGGGAGATCACAGTCTAATGGGGAGACATAGGTGCAAGCAGGCAGCTGTTTATTATACCTCTTTGATAGAAGAGGAGACTGAAACTCAGAAATTCAGAGCTGTAAATTTTACATTCTTTATGCTGTACCGTAACTTCCTTTGGAATGTGTCAGAATTGGAGCCATTTGCTCCAGCTCCCTCACTGCCCTAGGTTCCCACAATGGCTAGTTGTTGATGCCCTGCTCTGTCTGCACTTAGTGAGGAGAATCAGTCTCCCTGCTTCGGTCCCTGAGTAAAGGGGACCAAATCTATCTATGTAAAACCAATCATTTTAAGTTAAGTTTCCTAGAATAATCAACAATATCTCATGAGCTAAAAAGCTATTCTTAGTACATAATTGCTCAATTTATATTCATTATATAGACAGCTTTATGAAGCTCACTAATGAAGTTGACTTGCACAGTGAATTTGCCATCTTTTCATACATTCCTCTCCCCGTGTCCCTTGGGAAAAAGAGATGATTCTAAAAGAGAACATTTCCCAGGTGAACAAAGAGCTTTTCAGGAAACTGGAGCCTGTCCCTCAAGGATGCTGAGGAATGTCAGATTTCTTATATGAATTTGCTTATGGGAAATCTTAATGCATACATGTGTTTGTCTTTCCCCAAGCAGATTTCCAGCACAAGTTCACAGTGCAGGCCTCCCCGACCATGGATAAAAGGAAGGGTCTCATCAACAGCTGCTCCAGTCCTCCTGCAAGTCCCACCATCATTCCTCGTCTTCGAGCCATCCAGTGTGAGACTGTTTCCCAAATTAGCTGGGGCCAGAACACACCAGGGGCACCTGTCCCCTGCTCTGTCCAGCCACCGACTGGTCCAGGCTTGCTCCATCCATAACTTCTGCCACCTCTCCTCGACAATGTGTATATACATGCACATATGTACGCAACCCTTAGCCCTCCCCCTTGTCTCCATTAACTTTACTACTGCCTCCTCTACCTTTTAGTCACATATCAGCAAAGGGATTTGTGGGTGCTAATGGGATCTTCAGTGGTTTGCAAAGCAATTTAGAAACTGGTTTGTGATGTAGATACAGGTTGCTACCTGGCCGGAGAACCCAGCACACTCTTTGCCATGTTCGGGGCATCATTGTTTTTCTTTCATCCATGCTTCCCAAGGAAGGGTTTTTTTTTCAAAGTATAGACCCTAAGGAAACTTGCCAAAGACTTTATAATAGGCCAAATCTGGACCAGTTTTATCTTTACTGCAGTATTTGCTTAAAAAAATATACTCACACATACATAAAAGTATATGTGTGTGTGTGAATATACACCTATATGTGACTGAATTTGTTTCCGTGATTTAAAGTCAGATTTTATTTAAAAATCCCAGGTTTCTACCTTTCCTTGAAAAATGAAATCAAATCAGTGGGTTTCTTTTTTCATATGGCTGCAGTTGGCTATATAGCAGCTTCCATATACTCTGTATTTTGCCTCAGCCCCTTCACCTCTTTGTGTTTTGGTAACTATCTCACTTTACTCATTGATGACATAAGCACAGTCCCTGGGGCATATGGGTCTCAACCCTGCTTCCGAGGTATTAATGTCAGAAAAATATTCCTCATCTCTTATCTCTCTTACTCTAGACCTGTTCCTTCCCCTCTCCTACTCCTGACTTCCTTTTCCATAACCTTGAACTCCTCATTTTCTTCCTTCTCAGCCCTTTCTTTCCAAGAATTTCTGCATTTCTACACCTTCCTTACCCCTTGACTTTTTTTTCGCCTTCACCTGCCTCCTTATTTGCTCACTATCCAATCCCACCCAACAAAACAATTTCCTTAAGTCAAATCTGTTTGGAACTCTGGTGTCTGGCTGGCCTAAGCTCCAGCTTTTCACTGGATTTGTGAAAAATGAAGAAATGTTTCTAAGTTTAATACTTTGAGAGAGCTAAATGATTGGTGGCTGAGAACTCCATTACTTTCCTCGAAGGTTCCACTTGGGCACAGAATTTTTGATAAGGTCTAACTTCCCTGCAGCTCCAAATGTGTGTGTGTGTCTGGTGGTGTAGAGGCTAGTTTGGGGGAGCTCTGCTTGTCCATTTTCTAGATCCTGTCCAACCTTTGTTATTCACAGTGACACCAGGTGAAAGCAGCAAAACCTGGGGCAGGAGCTCAGTCATCCCAAAGGAGGAAGGGGAGGAGGAGGAGAAGAGGGCCCCAAAGAAGAAGGGGCGGACGTGGGGGCCAGGGACGCTTGGTCAAAAGGAGCTTGCCTCAGGAGATGAAGGGTAAGTGCCAGATGACATGAAATTCTTTCTCACTTAAAGATGGATGCACCATTTAAACATATGATATGAAATATCTTTTTTTTCTCTGTCATCTGTTTGAACACTTGCTGAGAAATTATAAGCTTCTTAATCTTTACAACAGTTTTTCAACCTCCTTGTTCCCAGAACCTACTAGGATAGGCATGGAAAGCTTTTTCCATAAAGAACCAGATAACACCTATTTTAGGCTTGTGGTTCCTATGGCCCTGTCCCAACTGCTCAGCCCCACTACTGGAGCACAGAAGCCACCATAGACGTGGGTGACATGTAAATGAACGAGCATGGCTATGTTCCAGTAAAACCTTAGGAAAGCAGGTGGCTGGCAGGGTTTAACCCACCGCCTATAGTTTGCCAACCTCTGAAGGTGTTCTACTCAGAGTAGTGAGTAGCCCAAGCATGAACCAAATGTAAAAAGTTTTGCCAGAGTGTTCTGCTTATATTTGGCTCTTCTTTCTAAAAGCACTCATGCAGAAGAAAGAGAAGAAAGAGCAGAAGTTAACAGGACTCTCTTGCCTAGAGGCTCTTCCTGAAGCAGGGGCAGGCAGCCCTGGTAGTGCAGTTGTATATAACTCCAGGGCCGCTAGAACTTCTTTCTGTCCTCACCCCATTGCCCCACTGCCATATATGACGGCCTCCTCTGAGCAAGGCACAAGGGGGCTGAGAGCTTTGAATGTGCCTGTGTTCTCACTGTGGGCTTGAGGCCTAGGGGTCAGATTCTCCCCCTAGCCTCAGTTCTTCACAGGCCATGCACTCATGGTATAGCAGTGAAGATCTTTGACTCTGGCACCAGACTGCCTGGGTGTAAACCCTGGCTCCACCACACCTAGCTGTGTGATCTTATGTTTTCTAATTTATAAATGGGATAACATTATTCCCTGTCTCGTGGAGTTGAGGCAAGGATTAAATAAGTTCATCTTTGTGAGTGCAGAGAGGATGAGCTGGCCCGTAGTGAGCGTATGTAAATATGAGCTGTGATGACACTTACTGATTCTCATGCAATTTTACATCATACCTAAAGAATGAATGGAACCATTTATACTTCATATTCTTGGCATTAGAAGCTAGCACAGTGTTTCTTGATGTTTCTATTAAATAAGTGCAAGGATAGCCAGTAGTCTTCTTCTACGTATTTTTAGTGACTTTCTAAAGAGCTTCTCAGGTTGAATATTAGCTTTACAAGTGCCCTGAACCTGCAAATGGCCTTAGTAATCCTTTAAATACTAAGATTTCATGTCCAAAATCTATTACTTTCCCATGTCAGATCTGAGCTGAAGGTAAAAATAACAGTTTGATTCATAAAGGATTGACTCTCTGAAGCTAGGCTTTGGAAATCACTAGATACCTTTGAGCAGAATGTTTAGATACGTAGGGCAAACTACCCCAGCTATGTAAGAATCCAACAATGGAATCCTTGGGGGATGGCAGATTCTTCTACTAAGTTTTAAGTGAGAGCTCTCCAGTTTGTCCTTTGAGCCCTGGGCTAGAGTGGGGTTGAGCTGGGTCTGAGGAACTCAGTCACCCTGAGTCTCTTGATATTTCTTGACATTAATGTGATTCCAGATAGAGTTCACCAGGCTGGCTATGGATTTTAACAATTCCTATGGTTCTGCTTCATTTAAAGATTTTTTTTTTTTTTGTCTTGGTAGTAAATTAACTTTATTTCACATTGCAAAATATTAACTTTGGAAAATTTTTCTTCCTCACAAACTTTTGAAGGAATTAAAAAATATATGACTTACTTTTTTCATGATTCTCAGTTCCTATTGAAGAAATAAAAGTGTATTCTACCCAGACTTGAGTGAAGATCTCTTTAATGTCAGAAATTTTGAGAACTTCTATATGATAATATTTCTAGTTTTAGTAGTTTTTGACTGAAGAAAATTGTGATGACCAAAAGCCATTTTGAATTCAGTGATGTTAAGTGAGTTTTGCATCCACATTCTTTTAAAAAATAATATATATTTGTCTAAAACATACATACCTGTCTATAGACCGCCTGGGTATCCATGGATTCATAGACCCCCTGCAACTATGCTGCAGCTGCCCAGTGATCTTTGTCCTGGGCCTGTCGTGGCTTAAACAGGACCATCTCGTTAAGATCCTTTCATGGTGTGGGCTTTGCAGCTGGACAGTGGGAAGGCAGCTGGTGATGTAGTGTGAGTGCAGCCTTGGGTGTTGTGGTGTGGGAGAGGCTGAGCTGGATGTGCCCTCCATTGCCTGCTACTGATTCTCTTTATTCATTGAAGATCCCCTCAGAGACGTGAGAAAGCTAATGGTTTAAGTACCCCATCAGAATCTCCACATTTCCACTTGGGGTGAGTCTCATCTTCACCCTTCCACCAACTGTCCTGGTAACAATCTCCCCTCCATTTCCTTGTTCTCACAGCATTCCCCATAGAATCAAGCCTCATTATTGCCAGGGCTGAACTGACTTTTTTGTTTTTGTTGTAAGCAGTACCATTGTGCACCTTGGGGAAATTCCTGTGTTGATCTAATTTTACCTTATTCATCACTCCACTGACCACTCCAATTAGGATACTCCTGGAACTCTTGGTTTTCAAGAGGCAATATGTGGCTATTTATCCTTTGGTCTTCAGCACTGGTTTTAACGTTACTCGTCTGGATTTTCCTGGATCCAGAGCTGGAAGTGATGTTTACAAGAGTCTCAGTTGGAAGCCCCAGGCTGTGGGTTTGGCAGCATGCTTGTCTCTGGCTCTATATTTTGGTTGAAACCAGTGGTGGTTGAGATGTACTTTAATTTGCTGGTATTTCTGATAGCACTCGAAACAATTCCGAGGTCAGGGAAAACGTTGGTCCTTCTGTCTCTCTCAAGATGGCTGGGACTTTGGGGAAAATGGGCTTTAGTTGAATGATTCTTTCTAGCCTTAAAAAAAGAAAGCCACTCTGGTCGTAATCCCGATATTTCCAGGGCAACCATAGCCCATGGATTCCTCAGTCCTCCCTTTTACTGTTCTCTAGGGAAAAGACCGGTGCTTCTAGGCCTCTGGTTCACGCCTCCTACAAGGGGGTTGGCAGGGTGCCCGGGCTGTATCCTCGGAGAGTTACCAGCTTTCCATATGAGCTGATTACAGGGATTTGAAAGCGAGCTCCTGTCCTCTGTCTCTCCATCCTCAGACAAACTGAGGGCTCTGCTTCAGCACTGTGCACTACCCACATAGGTCTGTCCCATAGTGCACTGGGTTAGCGTGGCTTTGTTGATTGGTTTTTCGTTTTGAAAAGGGGATGGCTTTGAAAGTTGCCTAAGCATGCCATAAAGCTTGGAAGAAGAGCCTGAGAAATGCTGTGCGTGGAGTAGCCTGGTCCACCTCTGCTAGCTTGGCTGCCCGGTGCTCGCCTGGCTTCGCAGGTCTTTGCATCACAGTAACTGTAATGCCACAAATGTGTTGTGTTCAGTGTCTGCTTTGAGTGCCTCTCCCTTAAGATGGGCTCAGGCAAAACCCCTGCCAGCAGGACCATCCTTATTCTTTCTGTCTGCTTGCCAGCCTGCCCACTAATTCTTTCTACAGTTTCATAGAAGCATGTGAAGGGGGTGGGTCATGTCACTGCCCTTTCTTCCCTGGCGCATGTACATTTCTGTTTGTGAAGCAGGTGGGCTTGGTAAGATTCATTGCCTGTATGTACTCCAAGGCTCTCTGGTAGAATGAAGCAGGTAGGGAGCGACGTCTCCATAGACCCATGGGGCCAAGGGTCGAGTAAGGAAGGTAACCAGTTCTAACAGTGCCCTCTTGTCCTCTGATTCAGCCTCAAGTCCCTGGTAGATGGATATAAGCAGTGGTCGTCCAGTGCCCCCAACCTGGTGAAGGGCCCGAGGAGTAGCCCGGCCCTGCCAGGGTTCACCAGCCTTATGGAGATGGGTAAGCATGGCTCTTGTCTTGGCTCTCTCCCTGCTCCCTCGGGGCGTTCTTGCCCAAGCTTCTAGGACCATTTAAGGACCCCTAGCACTGCTTTGTGGAGGCTGTCTCCCCTTCTACTCAACTCCTGCCCCCAACCCTATCTCTTCTTAGTTTGCTCTTCTCCCATTTCACTGAGTCTTCCCAAATTATCATTTCCTCCTCCTACTGTCATGAGCCTGCCCTTCAAGTTCTATCCCAAGGGACCAGTGGTAGTCTTCCTAGAGCAGTGAAGAAGGGTGAGGCCTTATGTCAGCCATTTACCGTATCTGGGTTTAGTTCCCCAGTATGGCAAGTCCACAAAGTGGGGGATGGCAGTAGGGACACTGCAGCCTTCCTCCCAGGAAGCTCTTCCCCTGTTGCCCTGTGATGACTGAATGGGGAGGTGCTTCTCCATGCTGTCTCTCAGACAGTGCTGTCTCTGTAGACTTCCAGGGTCATAATACGTCACTCAATAGAGTAGATCGGTTGTCCTGCACTAGGGATTCTAATCCTTTGTAGGAGACTGGTCCTAAGACAACTTGCTAGGCCATTGTTCTAGGAAGTCCAGAGGCCCTTTTAATTTTAAAGTAAGAAAACTTTGGGAATGTTTCTGTTCTAGAATGTTCAGTGTTCTAGAAACTCATACTGCACTTTGTATTAAGGGCCTGGTATTAGGGTTCTCCAGAGGGAAAGACCCAATAGGAACCAAAAGGAAGTTTATTAGGGAGAATTGGCTCACAAAATTACAAAGGCCAAGTCCCATGATAGGCCATCAGCATCCCCCTTTTTCTGCTGCTTTGTTCTAGCCTTGCTGGCAGCCAGTTGGGTGGTGCCCACCAACATTGAAGGTGGGTCTTCCTCTCCCTGCCCCCTGACTCACTTCTCAGTCTCCCCTGGAAACAGCCTCACAGACACACCCAGCAGCAGTGCTTCACCAGCCATGTAGGCATCCCTCAGTCCAGTCAAGTGGATACCCAAGTAACCATCACAGGTCCCTTATGAAAGAAGTGGCCAATTAGCGGATCTTCTTTTCTGCTCATAAGGAAATGGGCTCTGGAATAGAGAAGTGGTTTCCCTATGTTGAGGGGTGGATAAAGCCCTCTTGGTTCAGTGTTCAGTTCCATGTCCTGCTCATCACACCACTAGACTTCTGTGTCCCTGACACTGAGACAGGAGGTCTGGGTTAGGGGAAAGGACCAGATTCTTATACCTGCCACTTCATTTGCATTTCCTGTTTCTCTCCCACTTCTGTCATCTTCACAGAGGATGAGGACAGTGAAGGCCTAGGGAGTGGAGAGAGTCGTCTACAGCATTCACCGAACCAGTCCTACCTCTGTATCCCATTCCCTCGCGGAGAGGATGGGGATGGCCCCTCCAGTGATGGAATGCATGAGGAGCCCACCCCAGTCAACTCGGCCACCAGTACCCCTCAGCTGACACCAACCAACAGCCTCAAGCGGGGTGGTACTCACCACCGCCGCTGCGAGGTGGCTCTGCTTGGCTGCGGGGCCGTTCTGGCAGCCACAGGCCTAGGGTTTGACTTGCTGGAAGCTGGCAAGTGCCAGCTGCTTCCCCTGGAGGAGCCTGAGCCACCAGCCCGGGAGGAGAAGAAAAGACGGGAGGGTCTTTTTCAGAGGTCCAGCCGTCCTCGTCGGAGCACCAGCCCCCCATCCCGGAAACTCTTCAAGAAGGAAGAGCCCATGCTGTTGCTAGGAGACCCCTCTGCCTCCCTGACGCTGCTCTCCCTCTCCTCCATCTCCGAGTGCAACTCCACACGCTCCCTGCTGCGCTCCGACAGCGATGAAATCGTCGTGTATGAGATGCCAGTCAGCCCAGTCGAGGCCCCTCCTCTGACCCCATGTACCCACAACCCCCTGGTCAATGTCCGAGTGGAGCGCTTCAAACGAGATCCTAACCAATCTCTGACTCCCACCCATGTCACCCTCACTGCCCCCTCGCAGCCCAGCAGTCATCGGCGGACTCCTTCTGATGGGGCCCTTAAGCCAGTGGCCATCCTAGCCAGCAGGAGCCCCTCCAGCAATGGGTTGAGCCCCAGTCCTGGAGCAGGTGAGTCTTCTTCCTCTTTTCTCTTTCCTTTCTTTGTACCTCTCCGTTTGCAGGCCTCATTTTCTCTTTCCACCTCTGGATTTGAGTGAACACCTTTCCTCCTCTTACTCAGCCAATCAAGAAGGTATCAGGGAGGTGGCCAAGGCTGGCTGTCTTCTCTCTGACCTGTGCCTCAGGGGGTCTTCCCTGAGGATTGAGAGAAGACAGGCAGGTTCTAGGAAGAATCAGAAGACCTGGGACTCCTTTGGAATGTCCAGGCCCTGAGTCTTAGGGTAGGATAGTGTTTTCAGGGCACAGGAAGGGCAGGAATCTAATAGTTTTTCCCTGAGGAGGATGATGCGTTTACCAGGAAGGAATCTTGCACTGTAGGTGGGAAGGGTATGTTCTGCCACATAGCTGGGATTTTGCCTCTCATTATAGCATTAGTTCACACACTCAGAAGGCAGGCTTCCACCCATTCATCACACCTTTCAGCACTCACCCCTGACTCATACCTGCCTCTTCAGGTGTGGAGATGTATCCAGGTAAATTGCTATTCCTGTGCATATGCCTGTCCTCTCCATCTGAGACCTGACACCTGGGCACACACACTCATCCCAGGTCTGTCTTGTCACCATCCCTTGCTCCCTGGGAGACCTAAGTCTGTCTTGGAAACAGCCTCTAATCCAGTTGGGAAAGAGGGGATAATAATATCCTTTCAATGAGATTTAAGTGTCAACAACAATTGTATTTAACCATTGGCTTGACCTGCCCTCCTGTTTTTTGGTTATGCTCAGATATGTGACCTCTTTGGGGACAGAAACCCTACTTACTCACCTTTGGGCTTCTGATACCTAGCTCTGTTCCCGTCACACGTTTATACCATGGATGAACAGTAAACAAAAGACGAGCCCTTAAGTCAGGGGTCAGCAAGCTTTTTTGGTGAAGGGCCAGATAGTAAACATTGTAGGCTTTGGAGGCCATACAGTTTCTGTTGTAACTACTCAACTGTGCTGCTGTAGTGGGAAAGCAGACACTGGATGCGGCTGTGTTTCAATACACTTTTATTGTTTTCATTTTTTTCAAACAAAGTCTCACTCTGTCACCCAGGCTGGAGTATAGTGGCATGATCACAGTTCACTGTAGCCTCGACCTCCTGGGCTCAAGTGTCTTCTTGCTTCAGCCTCCCAAGTAGCTGGGAGTACAGGCATGCACCACCATACCTGGCTAATTTTGCAAAAAATGTTTGTAGAGATGGGGTTTCACCATGTTGCCCAGGCTGGTCTTGAACTCCTGGGCTTAAGTGATCCTCCTGCTTTGACCTCCCAAAGTGCTGGGATTATAGGCATGCACCACTATACCCCATCTAAAACTTCATTTATAAACACAGGTGGCCAGCTTCTGTGTCATTTGCCAACATCTGCCTTAAGTTATTTCATTACAGATAAGACCCCCATATATCCTATTATTCTTACCAGATACAGGGATCATGGCCTTCTAGTTCACTGTTGTGTCCCCAGTGCCTCCCAGCCCACTGCATGGCACATAGTAGGTGCTCCACAAATGTTTGCTGATTCATGTTCTCCTGAGCGCATAGGGATTTGGTAGTGCTGTGGGGGAGTAGTGGATATCTAGCCTGGAAATATGGTGCATCTTCTGATGCCTCACCCTTTGTCTTTTTGCCAGGAATGTTGAAAACCCCCAGTCCCAGCCGAGACCCAGGTGAATTCCCCCGTCTCCCTGACCCCAATGTGGTCTTCCCCCCAACCCCAAGGCGCTGGAACACTCAGCAGGACTCTACCTTGGAGAGACCCAAGACTCTGGAGTTTCTGCCTCGGCCACGTCCTTCTGCCAACCGGCAACGGCTGGACCCTTGGTGGTTTGTGTCCCCCAGCCACGCCCGCAGCACCTCCCCAGCCAACAGCTCCAGCACAGAGACGCCCAGCAACCTGGACTCCTGCTTTGCTAGCAGTAGCAGTACTGTGGAGGAGCGGCCTGGACTTCCAGCCTTGCTCCCGTTCCAGGCGGGGCCACTGCCCCCTGCCGAGCGGACGCTCCTGGACCTGGACGCAGAGGGGCAGAGTCAGGACAGCACTGTGCCGCTGTGCAGAGCGGAACTGAACACCCACAGGCCTGCCCCTTACGAGATCCAGCAGGAGTTCTGGTCTTAGCATGAAAAGGATCGGGGTGGGCAAGAGGGACAGCCGGAGGAGAGGTGGGGAGAGCTGGCGGGTACAGCCCTTTCTTAGTGTTGGACTCCCTGAGATCCAGCCCTACTTCTTGCACTGATAATGCACTTTGAAGATGGAAGGGACAGGGCCACCTCAGAGGGTCTCCTGCCCTGCAGGGTCTTTCTACCCATGTCCACTGGAGGGGCTGTGGCCATCAGTTCTGGCTGTGTAGGGGAGGGAGGGGTGCATGCATGTCCCCCACCCTCCACAGTCTTCCTTGCCTTTAGAGTGACCCTGCAGGGTCACTCAGCCAAATCTGTCTGCTGCTCCCTCTCCTCAGCCAGTTGGGTGTGCGCAAAGCTGTCCTGGGGTCCCTTTGTTAGCCCTGAGTTCGGCTTCCCAAACACCAGTATTGAATGTTCTGTGATTGATTTTGCTCCTCCTCCGCTCTCCCCCAACACCCAGCTATCGGAATCTGGCTTGGTTCGAGATGGGAGCTTTTCTGTGTCCTAAGCCCTTTCATGCTAGCAGGAAGACTGAAAGCGAGGTGGCCTAGTGGGGGGTCATAGGGCTTGATAGACCTGGCACTACCTATCTGTACTTCAGGTGCCCTACCTATTTATGTGAGCCCACAGGTGGAAAGGGGAACTGCCCCAGTGAGAACAGGGGGATGGGGGTGTTAGGAAAAATACAGTGAAGTTGCAGTGAAGAGGTTAATGGAGTATGTCCTTATTCTTTTTGGAAACACTCAAAGGGCAAACCAGCAACTGTTGAAGGTACCCATTTACCTGCTTGGGGTCAGGACCTGGTCAGACCAGATTCAGATACAATCATATGCTCATCCCAGGAATAGTTTCTTGGGGGATTCACTCACTCACTGGTGCCAGTTCTAAGTCAGAGACAAAATTCCTGTTCCTTTTGTTGTCTAAACTTTATGTGTTATTCCCTTCCTTTGTTCTTCACTCTAATCCCTGGAGTTTGTGGGCTTTCGGTTATGTGTTTGGTTAGTAGACATCACCGCAGTGCCCCAGAATAACATATGAAGGTGAGTCCTGGGCACTGAGAGTTGGGAATTCACTCTCAACTGGGCCATCCATGTTGTGATGCCCTTGAAGTGAAATGGAGCCAGTAGGAATACCTTCTGTAAATGCATGTGGCAAAGTGCTATTCATAGGGTGCCCAGGAAGCCACTGATGTACGATCACGTCTAGGTCCCTCATACTGGAAACTGACCAAGGCCTTTGCTGGGCTCTGGACATGAGCTGGATAGGAAGGATAGCAGAAGACAACCCTGACCTTTCTGGAAGTTGTTTCCTTAACTTGAAAGTTGAGCTTCCTCTAAAGCTTTCTCATGGATGTCCTCGCCATGCCACTACTCTGAGGCCTCTAGTGTTATGTGTAAACAGTTGTCTTTATGTGGGAATGACGACTTGATTGGGAGTAGAGTCTCAAGGTCATTCCCCTCTTCCCTCAAGACTCTCTGAATGCTGCTTCACTGTCTTTTGTCTTGGAGTATTTCTCTGGCAACGTTGGAGGTCACTCAGCAGTTTCCTTGTATTTGCTGCCTGGATGTGCAGCTGGCAACAGTGATGAATTGGTCGCTGCGCTTTCTCTATAACTAGGATAGATGTCCTGCCTTGGGGATGACGAAAGGGGTGACCTTGGTTTTCAAATTGTTCCTTGCTTTATGAGCCCATTAGCACTTTGGTTCAAGGGGCCCACCAAGTCTTGGACGGGGAGGCGCTACTGGTTTTGTTGGCCAAGGTTTTGTTATTGCTTCTCTTCTGTGTCCTTCTCTTTGTTCAGTGAAGCCAAGATGTAAAGGATTGTTTTTTGCTCCCATTCTCCTACTCCTGTGCTAGGAGGGGAAAATGTGAATTTTACCAGAAGTTCTAGCCAACCTAGTGATCCTTCTTAATTCTTGATGGGGAGAAGTACATAAAAAGTCTGTTCTGTGCCCTCCTTCCCCTGGGCCCTCCATAACCCCAGTCTAAGCCACGAACACATCTGTCTATACTTGTCTCCACTAAATAGCCGTCTTGCAGCCCTCCAAACTATGCTGGCTGTACACAGTGCTTTATGGTGTGAGGCAGATGTTTTTCTTTGTTCGTTTTTAACTTTTGCAATTGTGTCAGGTTGCAGCCATCTTTCCTGGAAAGATACAGTGTAACTGATGTAGATTGAATGATGGCCACCTGCCATTGAGTGAGAGGTTGAATGCCATCCTTACTTGTCCACTGTGGGGAAAGACAAAGGAAGCCTGGGCCTTTGCTAAGGAAATCATTGTACCTGAAAGAACCAAAAGCAGGGTTATCTAAGGATCCTGCTGTGAGCATCCATCAAGAGGGAACAGTGACCATCTTGCAACTCCTACACACGTGGTCTCTAATGTGCCCCTGACTGCTGCCCTCTCTCTGTGGAGCAAGGCTGGAGACGGGCTAAGGATCTGTATAGTAGCAGGTCTCAGTGGCTTTCTGTTCACTAGGGTTCTCATGCTCTGTGGTCCTGGTCAGGAGCAGGCCCTGGAGGTGTGGATGAAGCCACTTGAGTGGCAGTAACTGGCCCTGCTTTCCCCTGCCTCCACTTTGCACAAAGACTTATTCCTTCTGCTCTTGGCAGGTGCTCACTACATGGAAGATGGTGATAGGAACAGATACCGCTCTCTGCCGCTGCTCCTTGTATCCTTCAGCTCCTACCGGTGATTCGGATTATCCCCTGGGGACCCCCTTGGGGATCCAGACTGCTGCCAGGAGGTTGAGTAGATACCTCAGTTATCTGGTTGTTATTTCTGAGAGGCTTTAGTGGATACCCTTCACTTGGCATCCTATGGCATCCCTAGGGTCTTATGGTAACAATAATAGCAACAATGGTATCTTACATTTGGACAACTCAGAATAGTGCTGACTTTTCCTCCTGACCTTTGCAAAATGACATCATTTTCCTTGTACATTTGATACACTTGCTAGTAAAGAAGCGGAAATGCTTAAAGATGAAAATTCAAGTGAAGAGAAATTAAAAAGTGGCTTGGACTGATTGCTGAGTGAGGCCACTGGGCTCTGAGAACTGAACAGGTTGGCTGCATTCCCCAGTCTGCTTTTGCTGTGTGGCCATAGGCTTGTCTCTTTAGCCCCTCTCAGATTTCCTTCCTTTAAAAGCGGTCATCACATGCTTCCCTCTCAAGGGCGTTGGGTGCATGTATCAGAGAAGGTCAGTGAAGCAGCATAGCTCCTTGCCAGCTCCCAGAGGAAGCTTCCTTCATCTCTACGGGTGAGTTGCTGAAGTTGAGACCTTTGCCTGGAGGGAACTTGCCTTTTGTCCTTTGGCTTCTGGAAGAGGAGTGATTTGGAGGTGGCTGAGCATGACTAATGGGGGCCCCTCAGGCCCATGCCCTTCTGCCGCATTTATGTAGCACCTGGTGTTGACAAGCATTCCTTCCTAATTCCCCCACTTAATTTGTCAGACACAGTCTGCCAATGTCATCCTCACCATTTGTGTCTTAGAGAGAAGGAAATGGGAGAGGAAGGTTGGCGGCAATGTCAGTGACAGTTGGCTGTCTCTGATTTCTTGGGGTCATCAGTCTGATTTGTTTAGAGCCTGGAATCATCCCAATTCCTAGAAGAATCGTTAGAAAAGGGTCCCCTTGCCCTTGGGACATGTGTCATGGCCACTAAGCCCCCTTTCCCTCAGGCTGCTGTTGCTCAGAGACACAATGAGACACCCCTAGGCCATCTAGACCTGACTTTTCATGAACTTTTTTGCCTCTGTGGTCTCCACATTGGAGTCCTCCCTCCCTTCTCCTTCCCCTCTGTGAAGGAGACACCTCCCTAACGATCCTAACTCATCCAGCTCACTTTTAACAAAGCAAAGAGCAGAGGGCACTGAAGACTCGATGGCTGTGAAGGCACACCTTGGGTTGGAAACTGTGCTGGCAGGAACCTGGTGATCAAAGCTGCCTGCTTCCTGGGTGTGTGAATTTGCACATCTTTTCCCCTCTCTGGACTTTACAAGCCTACTGTGAACGGGGGATGATACTATCTACTTTCCCTCTCAAAGCCCTTCTAACTTTGAAATGTATGGTCCTGGAGCCCTGAGACCTGCACAGAAACTGCAGCCTTGCTAGATGCTTCCCTTGTGCAGAGAAGTGTGTGTGTGTGAAATATATGTACAGTTTTATGTTAAAAATCGTCCAATATCAGCTGTTTCATATGGATCAACCTAATGTACCTGCCTCTTTCTTTGGCTTTAGGTCTGAGAATGACTTGTCTTTGTCAAGGTATGCTGTTGTAGGAAACACATTACCAAATGCATCTCTTCTTTCAGATCAGCATATTCCTAGACTAGGAATTCATATTAATGAAAATTCACATATGAAAGGAAAACCCATTTTTATTTCCGGGGAGGACCTCAGTCCTGGGCTTTTCCCTGGTATTGCTACCTGGATGCTCACCACTTCAGGTGCTGGTGTTGGAAGGTAGGAGGAGGAAGTGAAAATCCTGCTGTTTAAGGCTAAGTAATAGGGCTTAGGTGCCTAGTTAGCGTGACCTAGCCCGGGACTTCCGGTTGGCTATGCAGGCCAGGTGAGTCTCTTATGGACTTCCTCTCAGACTGCTATTTCTCATTTTGTCCTGATGAGATATTGATGGTCCTGTCCACACCCTTCCTCATCCATTTCCTTTCTTGGGCCCAGGAAGTACCATGACCTCCCTAGGCTCTTCAGGGAGCCCTGGCTTTGCTCTTCAGCATGTTGGGCTCACTCCATGATCAGGAGCCAGTAGGACTGGTCCTTCCTCAGTCTTACTGCCTGTGGTTCCCCAACCCCTACAGGGAGGCTGCTTTGAGCCTTGAGCTGGAAAGAGAGAAGAGCCCTGGGGGCCAGCTGGTTATGGGAGCTAAGCTTTTCCACACCTCTCTGTTAACCCTTGGAAACAGATCCGCCTTTCCCCTGACCCATCTTCCTACCTGTCTGGTCTGACCTGCCCTCCTTGAAAGCACTCACCACCTAGTTTTACTAGGCTGATTGGCAGGTGTGGACATGATAGGTGTCTATCGAGATAGGTGTCTAACTAGTTAGGTGTCTCAGGATTGGACACCAGAATACAATTCCAGGCGTGCACAGACAGGCCTCTCCTACTGGGACATGTTGGGTAGATGTCTGGGCATTCTGAACCAAGAGGTCAGAATAGTCAAAAGCGAAGCCCTGGGGAGCGAAGGTCCCAGGGACACGGGGTTCCTTGCCCTGCGCTCACGAAGTCCAAGGCTAGGTTTCGGAAGTAGTATGCTGCTCGTTCCTGAGATCCTTCACACCTGGACACCTACCCAGACAAAGCCTGACTGAAAATTTTGATACTGCATTCATCATGGGATTTTTCAGTAGTTCTGATTTTTAAAAAACATTGCATTGCAATATGATTTATCTTGATTACTGAGGTTCTTTTTCTTTTTTTGGTGCCCCCTTAAATTTTGCACCAAGGCAAGGGCCTCACTCCACTCCAGACCCAGCTCTGCCTGCCCCCCACCTGGACCTGTGAGAGGGACTTAGGTACCACTGTGAAATAGATTTCGTATTTTTTTTCTTACCCTTCCCCTCAAGTCCTGAGTCAGGCAGCAGCTCTCTGGGAGTGCTTGAGTTTAAATAGGAGTATAGGCTTACAGTAATAAAACATCTGGGCATTTTTAACTTTGGATCTACACCTGGGTGTGACATTTCCTTGGTGTTCTCTGCCTGCCTTTCCGGCTCTCTGCAGCCCTGAGGACACTTGTGGGTGGTGTGTGCTCTGTGGAGAAGGGAAGTGACTATGACAGAGAGGCTCCTTTAGATTCTTATCTTAAACCTCTTTGGAACATCTTTGAATTCCAGGAGAAGTGAATAAACTTCATTCATTCTCTCTTCCAGATTTCAGAAGAGACTGAAGCGAATGGAGGCTTTTTCACTCCCTGGCATGCCAAGAGCCACGTTTCCTAGCTCTGTGCCTGCACAGTGAGTCTTCAGAATTTGGCTCATCACATCCTCTGCTAGTATCATTTCCACCACCCTCATCATCCTCTGTCATCTTCATTTCATCCTCATCATTTCTCTCTACCTCCAGTTCAGAAGCCATGCTGGCTGTGGCTCTTTTTCTTCATCACCATCAGAGTGAGGCATAGATGTATCCCGGCCTAGGTATGGAGACTAGTAATAAATAATAAGAAATAATTAAATTGTTTCAATGTGGGGAGTGCTATCCTAGCGATTCATATATATATATATATAATTTTTGACTCTGTACAATAATTCTGGGAGGTGGGTATTACCCCCATCTAAGGATGTGGAAACTGAGGCTCTAATAGTTGTGTAATTTGCCCAGGGTCACACAGCGAGGAAGCAAGTTGCTGATCTGCTTGGTTCCAAAGTCAGCTCTTTTTCCTCTGAGCACATTTCTAAGCCACTGCTAAGGTGCTCTGAGATAAAGTTGGCCTAGCTCAGGTCCACCTAGGTTTTGAGATTGCCCTTTGCCCAAGGAGGAGTTGTGTCCTTGGCTCGCCTGTTGTCTGCCTGTGATCAGACCTGCACCCAGGCTGGAGTGCAGGTCTCAGCTGACATCCTTAATGCTGCTGGCTGCCTTCCTCTCCCTGTTGCCTCTCCAGTGACTCCAAGGGTTTGAAGCACACAGGAGTTGGACATACCAATTCTGTAGCTCTTCTAACACCATTGAAGGCCACGAGCCTCTCTCCTCTGTTTCCAGCCCGCAGGTGCCCCAGTGCTGCTCTTCATTCCAGCTTCTCCTCATTCTTCTCCCAGTCTCTTGAGCTTGGAAGCCTTACTGTAGCTCGTGTCTCCTCCCTGGGCGCTTGAAGTCAGGCTTTTGCCTTTTTGGCACATTGAGCCACATGCCCTTGATACCCAGTTGTAGCAAAGAAGGGAGGTGATGAACTTGCTCACTTTCTTGTCAGATTTCCCTCACTACTCATCCTGCACATCCACTCACAACCACTCCCCCCCACCACCCCCAGATATCTTATAGTCTAAGGCGATCTTTTAGAGGATTAAGGAAAGGAGTTGGAGATGGGTTTTACTTAGTTCACAGAAAAGCTTTCTTTGGGATTTTCTTCCCCCATAGGGCTTTTAAGTCTAGGTGAAGTGAAAGTTCATGTATGTGTTTGTTTGGTTCCTCTGTAATTAGCTACTAGTTTTTATCCCTAGACCTCCTCTGCTCCAGTGTCTTGCCCACATGTCCTCCCTCATGTCCTTAAATTCCCATTTTGCTTTGGGATTTAAGTTATTGTATGTTGTCAACAATATTTAAAGATGAAAAAGTCCTGAAGGAAGCTTATCAAATTCTTTCCTTTGGCTTTTTTTTTTTTTTCTTTCAAGGTACTGTAAATTGTTAACTAGGGATGCCAAGCAGGCTTGGTTCAGTGGCTAAACCTCTTATCGTATTACAGTGTAATGCCGATCTCAGCCTGGTCCCAACACCAGAGCACACAGAGACTTGAATAAAACTGTTATCACGATTACTTCTAGTTTGCTGTGGTTCTTCATAAACTCATCCTTTTCTCTTTCTTTTTCTCTTTCTTTTTTCTTTCTTTCTTTCTCTCTCTCTTTTTCCTTCCTTCCCTCCCTCCCGCCTTCCCTCCCTCCCTTCCTTCCTTCCTTCCTTTTCTCCCTCCCTCCCTCTCTCCCTCTTTCTTTTCATTTCTTTTCTTTCACTCTTATTGCCCAGGCTGGAGTGCGGTGGCACGATCTCAACTGCTGCAACTTCTGCCTCCCAGGTTCCAGCAATTCCCTTGCCTCAGCCTCCCGAGTAGCTGGGATTACAGGTGCTTGTCACCACACCTGGCTAATTTTTTGTATTTTTAGTAGAGACAGGGTTCCATCATGTTGGCCAGGCTTGTCTTGAACACCTGACCTCAGATGATCCACCTGTCTTGGCCTCCCAAAGTGCTGGGATTATAGGCATGAACCACCATGCTTGGCTGCTTTTTTCTTTTCTTTTCTTTTCTTTTCTTTTCTTTTCTTTTTTTTTAGAGATGGGGTCTTGCTATATTGCCAGGCTGGAGTGCAGCGGCTATTCACTGGCACGATCCCACTACTGGTCAGCACGGGAGTTTTTTGACTTGCTCCATTTCTGACCTAGGCCAGTTCACCCCTCTTTAGGCAACCTGGTGGTCCCCTGCTTCTGGGAGGTCACCACATTGATACCGAACTTAGTGTGGACACCCAATCGGCATAGCGCACTACAATGCAGAACTCCTGGGCTCAAGCGATCCTCCCACCTCAGCCTCCGGAGTAGCTGGGACTACAGGCATGCACCGCCACGACCATCCGCTGTTTTTCTTTTTAATTGAACTGAATACTCAAGTAACTGGACTGTTTCCAGGGAGTTTTCATATGTAGGGAAAAAATAACTGGAGAAAGACGGAAATGCTGCAGAAAAGAGGAGGTGGGTGAGAAGCCTCTCTGAGGGTCTAAGAGCCTCCAGCAGGACCATGGGGGCCTTTGTAAATGACAGTGCGGAACAGTATAGTCTCTGCTCACAGTTGACTTTCACACAGCTCATGGATTTTGGCTTTCAGAGCCACTTGTGAGTGTGTGCTGTCTCCTACTCCCTACCACTAACCATGCTGACATTCCTGGTGAAGTTGTGAATGGAGCTAAGAAGACAAAACACATGGAGTTGTAGACATGTGAATAAGATTTACTGGCTATGAGTCACAGATTCCTTGTGGCTCTGATGCTCCTGATGGCACTCGTCAGCTGTGTGACCTTGGCAAACCACTTATCCTCTTTGGGCCTCTTCTGGAGCAAGCTGATCACAAAGCAGCCTTTGTGCCCTCACTTTCCATGATTTTGTGTTAGGTGGGGATGAGGATAAAGCAGACAGGATGAATCTTGTTTGCGGCCATTCTTCACTGTGTGAATTCTCTAGTTCATCACTCGGCTACAGGTGGAAAAAATGACTTCTGAACTTAAATATTCAGACACCCTCACGCGTGAATGCTATGACTTTTCATTTCTCTCTGACCTCTTTGCTCTTTTCTCTGACACCTGGGGAAGCGTGACTCTGAGGTGAGGTTCTGTGCTGGATGCTTGGATTGTGAGGGCAAGGGTGAGTTTCTGCTGAGCCTTCAGGTTAGTTTGACCACGATCCAGATTAGCTGACTGGGAAAAAGGGAAAAATTGACCAATCTCCTCACTGATGCCATATGGAAAGGTGCCATATACTGTTTTTGTTTTGTTTTGTTTTGTTTTGTTGAGGCAGAGTCTCTGTTGCCCAGGCTGGAGTGGAATGGCAAGATGTTGGCTCACTACAAGCTCCACCTGCTGGGTTCAAGTGATTCTCATGCCTCAGCCTCCCCAGTAGCTGGGATTACAGGCACATGCCACCATGCCCAGCTACTTTGTATTTTTAGTAGAGATGGGGTTTCACCATATTGGCCAGGCTGGTTTCAAACTCCTGACCTCAGGTGATCTCCCCACCTTAGCCTCCCAAAGTGCTGGGATTGCAGACATGAGCCACGTCACTCGGCCAGGCAGCATACTAACGTGTATACAAGTTGCTGCATGTTTCTGGAAAGCAGTTTGGCCATATGGTATTAAGAACTATAACACAGGCCTAGTAATCCCATTACTACTCAATAGTAATAAAAACTTTCAATGTGCCAACCATTGCACTACAACCTATGTTATCTCCTTTACAATATTTTAACATCTTTAAGAGTAGGTCTGTTATCTCCATTTTACATTGAAGAAAGGGCCAGAGGGTTGAGTAACATGCCCAAGACCACACAATTGGCTAATAGTGGAGCTGAGATTTGTCTGATTCTGGCATCTGCGTTTGTATCGTAAGATGGAGTTGGATGCAGACAAAGATTTGTAAATCATCCCAATGTTATTTACAGGAGCACTCAAGAGACTACAAATGACCCAAATAAGAATCTGGGTCTTCTTCCACCCTCTTCCTTACCCAACAGCATAGAATCCGAGACAGTGAGAGCAAGAAGGCTCTCTTTACAAATAACAAAACCGTCTAAATGCCTGACAACAGGGGGTGCTTAAACTCTGCTTCTCTTAAAGGCATTTTTTGAGTACCTTCCTGTGCCAGGTACCAGCTGGATACTAGAGACTGGCAGCTTCTTCAGGCAGGTTCTCAAAGGCTATATGGTCTGGTGGGAGACACCAAAATATGAAGAAATCTTTAAGGTAGTCAGTGTCATGATGGGGTGCTAAAGGAGCACCGTGGACTGGGTTTAGCCTGAGCTGGGGCTTCACTTCATGGAGGAAACAGAACCTGAGCTGAGTCCTAAAGAATCAAAGGCACCAAGGCAGGAGATGGTGAGATGCTCCCTCTCCTCTCAGGCAGCACAGTTCTGTCTCTGCGTTTTTAAAAAAGTGAACCTTGTGATAGCTCACCCTGGGTTCCTAGCTCTGGTTTTATGGACCATGTGAAATATTATGTGGCCATTAGATTATTCATGAATAGGTTATTCATGAAGTTAGATTACTCACAAATAATTAAGAAAATGTGAAAATGCTCATGATAAGCTAAATGGTAGGATACAAAACATTTCAAAAGCAATTTGATCCCCATTACATACAGAAAATATATTTAAGAAAATACACATCTGATTGATAGGCACAGGAAAAAGACTGGAAGAAAGTCAGTTATCTTTGTGGGGAGGTATCATGGATGATTTTAAAATGTTCTTTTACAATTTATTAAACTTTAAAAAAAATAAATACAGGTTACTTTTCCATTCAGCAAAACAATGGCAAATGAAGTAGTTTGAGGATGCTTTCCCATCCTAACCACGTTCCTTTGCAGATGTTCCAGAGGCCCAGGCCACTGGTTTCAAGGCTGTCCCCTGCCCTGAACAGTATGACAAGATGATTATCAAGCCCTGCTTATGGAAGGTAGAACTGGGGCCAACTTCCTGGCCCCCTCACCCCTTTCTTCACCCTTTTCCTCCAGTGGAGGGATGGTGCTGGAATGGCAAGCACCTGCAGACTGCTAGTGGAATCCAGTGAGGGCACATGAACACAGAATGTTCTAAGAAGGAGGTGCTGTGGAAGTCTCCTAGGGGCACAGCTAGTTAGGGATGTCAGGTCCCTGCACAGGCAAGCAGCATGTTCCTACAACACAAGTGCACACCCCTCTGTTAAAGGAGCTGTGCTGGGCCTAGGTCCACCACACCCTGTTTGCTTGCCTGTGGAATGTGCTTCATTCAAGGCTGAGGCTGATGTCCTAATCCTCTGAGCCCTCGATCCCCACCCTATCTAGTCCAACTAGCTCAAGCTGGAGAACATGTTTTCCCATAAGGGGATGGGGTGGAGGTGAGGGTGGGGTCTGCCACCCTGCCCCCACCCCTTAGTCATTGATCACATTGCTGCCATCCAACCAGGAGAGCCTGTTGATCTCAGTGGGAGACACTGGACACTTCTTTGTGATGGAAGGACTATGGGGAGGCTTGAGAAAGATCAGTCCTAGGAAATATGCTCATGGAACACAGGTTGGATCATGCCACATGCAATGTATGCAGGAAAGGATCCACATTCTTGAGCATGGCCTTAAGGACCCCGCCCCACCTGGCCCCAGTCTACCTTCCCAAACACCCATCACAATTTCCCTGTCTCCAGTCCCTCCCCACCCCTAAGACTCGACACTTCTCTACTTCCTGAAACACTTGATTTTCCAGGAATGGAGGCCTCCTGCTTGATAGTGTATTATCCTCTTTATGAACTGATTTTCTGGCTATCTATCCAGGTGTCTAAGAAGACTGCAACCTTTAGGTGGTCACCAAATTAAGTGGTCAGGCTGGGTGTGGTGGCTCATGCCTATAATCCCAGCACTTTGGGAGGCCAAGGTAGGTGGATCACCTGAGGTCAGGAGTTCAAGACCAGCCTGGCCAACATGGTGAAACCCCTTCTCTACTAAAAATACAAAAAAAAAAAAAAAAAATTTGCTAGACGTGATGGCACGTGCCTGTAGTCCCAGCTACTTGGGAGGCTGAGACAGAATAATTGCTTGAACGTGGGAGGCAGAGGTTGCAGTGAGCTGAAATGACACCACTGCACTACAGCCTGGGTGACAGAGTGAGACTCCATCTCAAAAAAA